>PVKN010004242.1:0-12064 GCA_004027915.1 Capromys pilorides
CCCCCCCCCCCCCCACCAATTCTGAGGCTCTGTGAATGAGAGGTGGAGGTAGAAACTGAGGCCAGCCTAGGAGCCTGCCCCTGAATGGAGCCTGCTGGGAACCAAGTGGGGAAAGACTTCCCCATCCACAGACACATCATACCTCAGGTTAATGGATAGCCACCCTGCACCCCTGCCCAGTGCCCAGTCCTCCTCCTCAGCCCGGCCTGCCCCACACTCACACATCCAGAGGTAGTAGAGGCGCTTGGTCATGCTGAGATGTTGGGGTGGGATGTCAGCCTCGAAGTCTTGGTAGAAACACGGCTTCAGTGGGATAAACTTGGGCAGCGGCGGGAAGTTGTTCACCTTCTCTGTAGATCATGCACACAGGAAACATCAGGATGCTCCACCCTTGGTATGCCCCCACCCTGTCTCCCTGTCTGGATGGTTCCAATGTCATCCAGCTGTCCCCACTTTCCTGAGTCTGCCAAGGTGACCCCGAGTAACCACGTCCCTGGGTAGATACATGACTGATGGACTCACTGGGGTGAGGGACCCTCCCCTGGCAGGATGGTTCCAAGAAGAACAGAATGAGTGAGCCAGGAGAAGGGGATCCAGCCTCCACCGAACATTCATTCATTCATTCAAGCCAATGCCCCCTCTATTTCTCAGTTTCCCCAGGCGGGTAGAGTCTGGACCACAGGGTCGCCGAAGTTAGTTCTATCCCTAGCACCTACATCTCTGAGTCCCAGAAACCAGGCAACTTGGGACTGACATGGAACAGATCCCAGAGAGGGGACACAAAGGATGGAGGCTGGGCCACCAGTGCTGCTACTGAGTCAGCTAGACAAGAAGAGGAGGATATCAGGATGCTACATCGTGGTCCCCAGTGTCAGAAACTTGACAGTGGATGAGACAGAGCCATGCTGGGGCTTCAGGGGGCAGCAAGGAGCAGCTAGGGTCAGGAGGACAGACAGAGCAGCCTCCAGAGAGTAGAGGCAGTAGCGACAAGGAAGAGGGCCTCCCTCCAGCTCTCCCTCCTGTCCTGCCAGCCCTGCCCACCCTTTTTTACCTGCCATGGCAACACAGCTGGCCTGTGGCCTGTCCACACCTTTGTCCTGAACTGTAAGAAGAAAAAACCAGAGAAAGTGAGGATCAAAAGCCCCATCCAACTAGGTGCCTCTCTGAATCCCAGGGATGCTGCAAGCTCCCAGGACAAGACCCAGCACAACACACTGCAACTTAGGGAGGCAGCTCCTGCCCACAGGGCACCTCCCTACCTGCCATCCGCTGGCCTGCTTCCGGTGGACTCCGGCCCTTTTCTTCAAGGCAGAGTCCATGCTCAGAAATCAGCTCGGAACAGGAGGGGAACTTGGGCAATGGGACTGGCTCAAGGAAAGCCACGGGAAAGCGAGGTACCAGAGACCCCTAAGGAGGAGGTGCTGCCCCTCACCCTGCGCAGATTCCCTCCTCAGACTTATCTGCCGGCAGGGGGAGCCGGCGGAACAGCCGGTGTGGACCTTGCCCGGCTCGCCCTGCGCAGGCAGCGCCTGATAACTCCAGGTGTGATTCATAACTGTGCCTATTGTATTAAAAGAAGGGGTTGGTGCACAGAGGCTTAGCAAGACTCTGGGTCACTCACCAGCACCACAAAAAAAGAAAAGAAAAAAACATTTTTTTCAACATATTTAGTACAGGGTCTACAGAATATTGCTAAACAGATGAAACTCATAATGATCCTCCTGTTTTCAGCCTCTCAAGTGCTGGGATTACAGGCTTGCACCACCCACGCCAGTCTCAATTGCCACTTCAGTGAGCCCTGGGGGGTGGGGCCTGAACGGCATGCTGGGCATTAAAACTTGGTCCCTGAGTCCACCTAAATAGGCGCTTTAATCCACTGAGCTATCCGGCCAGCCAGACAAATGCATTTTTTGACCTAACAGTTCCATACATCTACAAACAAACAACCCACTTTGCTCAGTATTATTTGACATTTTGAAAGCAGACCATATATCTGAATAAACTAGGTAAATGAAGTTTTTACATAGATGTAAAAAAGAACGCAGATAAGATCTATCAGCTGCTAAGGAATAATTTTTGGGGTATGCTAAGTTTAAAAAAAGAAAAGTACAAAAATTACATAAGTAGAATATTGGCCCTTATGTAAGAAAGAAAGAGAAGAAAGAATATGCATATGAATTTGCTTAGTTTTAGAAAAGAAATACAGGAAAAAGCAAATTATAAACTAATGGAAGGACAAGAATGAGTGGAGACTTCCTTCAGGTTTTGTTTTTGAGACAGGGTTTCACCATGTAGTTCAGGCTGGCCTCAGTTTTGTGGTGATTCTCCTGCCTCAGCCTCCCAAGTGCTGAGATTACAGACATGCTACTTTTGTACATATGCTGAATTACACATTCAGAAACTTAAACTAGAAAATAAAAAGCAAACTCTCAACTGAAATAAAGAAAAGTCAATGAAGGTAACTGAAAATTAAATTGATAACACAGAATGTAAGAAAAAGAATTGGTTCAAGTAACTCTGGATTGAAATACTTTGTGTTTTATTAGATACATTTGCAGGACAACAGTACCTGGAAGGAAACCTGGAGTTGTAGCAGGCTTGACTGGCACTATTGGACCACTGTGATTCTGGGAGTTATAGGTGAGAACAAATAAGAGGTGTGATGGCTGAAAGCCATGTGTGGTGGGGTGTGCCTGTAATCCCAGCACTTGGGAGGCTGAGGCAAGAGAAGCAGGGCAAATTCGAGACCAGCCTGGGCTACAAAAAGTGAGCTCAAGGCCAGCCTGAACTGCATAACAAGATCTTGTATCAAAAAGACAAAAAAAAAAAAAACACCAGTTCCAGAAAACCTTAAATTATATATCTATATCTATATATAGATATTTATATCTATATCATTTCTATCTTCATATCTATATATATATCCATATCAATATTGATATAGATACAGACAGAATCAAAGCAAATATGCTACTGTTAACAAATGGTAAATTGGGGTGAAGCTATACAAGTGTCCCTTGTTCTACAGTTTGTTTTTTTGAACTGGGGATCAAACTCAGGACCTCAGGACCTTGCCCTTGTCAGGCAGGTTTATATGGCTGAGCTATCTCCCTGGCCCTCCTTGTTCTGCTCTTGCAACTTTATACACTGTTTTTCTGTGCATGTGTGTGTCCCCAACAAACTTGTTTGAGATGAGCATCTTGCTGTGGTGCCCAGGCTGGCCTTGAAGTCCTAGGAACAACTGATTTTCCTGCCTCAACCGCCTAAGTACTTGGTGGAATACAGGGTACACAGATAGGTGCTAAACACAGAAATAAGGTAGGGATAGGAAGGGCCCAGAGACAAGCTGTGTTACAGCAGAGGCAGAGGCCAAGTGCTGAAGCCCCTGGAGAGGACAGAGGCAGGGCTCCAGGGCAAAGAGGGAGAAGTTACAGTTAGCACAGGCAAGGGGGAAACCAGGATATAAGCAGAGGTAGGCAAGTCTGAGGCCACAGATGTCCCAGAAGACAAGATGGAATGGAGGACGAAGAGGACTTAGTGAGATCTACCTGAACATTCTGGGGCCACAGCCCAGGAAAGTTAGGGCCACAGAGGACAAGGCCCTGGTCTGTCTCAGAGCAACCAGGAGGGCTCAAGATGAACAGGAGTTGACCAGAGAGAGTGAGGAGAGCAGGATCTAGGCCATGGACCAAAGCCCCGCACAGTACAGGGACATAAAGGGAGATGGAAAGAACTGCACAGCTAGGTGGAAGGGTGCAGGGCCAGGTGTCCACGCCTAGACACTGGGGCAGGACCTAGCCTGATCCTCAGTCACATGCACCCCGTGAACATATTGTTCTTCCTCTGAAAAGTATGGCCTCAGCTGGGCGTGGTGACCCATGCGTATAATCCCTGTACTCTGAGAGACTGAAGCAGAAAGATGACAAGTTTGAGCCCAGTCTTAGCTATATAGTAACAGCAAAACCCTGTCTCAAAAAATAAAAAGGGCTGGGGATGTAGCTCAGGGTGAAAGCCTGGGGTTCACAACAAAAAAGCATAGACTCCAAAGTAGCTTTTTGTGTTGCTCGTTTGGTAGCACTTAATGACTGGTTACACATGTGTACTACCCAGTCTAGTTAAGTGTCAGTTCTTTTTTAAATGTCAGAGGCTTTTTTAAATTTTTAGACAGGGTATTGCTATGCAATTCAGGCTAGCCTTGTGCTCACTGTTGCAGCCCCCAGGCTGTTCTGAAATTGGCAGCGATCTTCCTATCTCATCCTCCCCAGTGCTGGGACTATAGGCATGAGCCACTGTGCCCGGTTCTAGGCTGAGACAGTATGCCTGGGGTTCTGGGGCTGGCACAGTATGCAGGTCCAGGAATTGAACTTGGGACCTGGTGCTTGCCAAGTAGATACTTATGCCTCAGAGCTATCCTTCCATCCCCTAAATGTCAGTTTTAAAAAATAAAATTAAAATGCTATTTTTCAGTTACTTACAAAAATATCAGTAAGTTAAAAAAAAAAAAAAAGTGTATAGGGGCCGGAGAGATAGCTCTGTGGCACAAGTGCCTGATTGGCAAGTGCAAGATTGTGAGTTCAAACCCCAGCCCCGCAGAAAAAACCAAAACCAAAACAAACAAACAAAAAGTGCATAAAGCAGGAAGTCCTCCAAAACCCCACCTTCACAGAGGTCATCCTTTGCCAGTCCAACCTTTAGATTTTTCAGTCTCTTTGTTGGCAGGGCTGAACCCAGGGGCCTAGGACGCTGGACCACAGCTCTAACACTGAGCTGCACCCCTACCTCTGGGGAATTTTATTTGTTCTCCTTTTTAATTTTTCAAGCATATATTAGCATACTTGACAAAAATGATAATGCTAATTTTTTTTTTTTTTTTTTTGTCTTTTTGAGACAGGGTCTCACTATGCAGTTTAGGCTGGCCTTGAGTTCACTTTTCTAGCCCAGGCTGGTCTTGAACTCCCACTGATCCTCCTGCCTCAGCCTCCCAAGTGCTGGGATTATAGGCATGTGCCACCATGATAACGTTAATTTTAAAATACAAGATAACATTTGCTGGTCTTTTTTTTTTTGTGGGACCAGGGTTTGTACTTACGACCTTGTGCTTGCCAGGCAGGCACTTGTGCCATGGAGCTATCTTCCCACCCCCCACTTCCTGTTTTATAATCTGTTTTTTTTTCCACTTTGACATTTTATGAAAATCCTCAATGTTAATGAATACAGATCTATAGTCATCTTTTCAGTGACTGCTCAGCTGGGTTCACAATGTCCCTGGCCATGCACTGGTCAGGTGAGGCGTGGGCCGATATGGTCTCTACAAGGGCACAGCGCCAGGGAAACAGTGCAATAGAAGCCAAGCTACTGGGAAGCCTAGGTGGAGGTGCAGCAGGATCTGATGCACAAGGCCAGGATCAAGCCGAGCCTGGGCAACACAGTGACTTGGTGAGACCTATTCTAAAATATAAAAATAAAAAGCAGCTGGGATTTAGCTCCTTGGAAAAGAACTGGGTTCAATTCCCAGTACTGAAAACAAACAAACTAAAGAACAAAACAAAGCAACAAAGGGGGGGCCAGCGAGATGGTTCAGTGGTCTAAAGCGCCTGCTTAGGGGGCCGGCAAGATGGTTCAGTGGTCTAAAGCGCCTGCTTAGGCAACTGCAGGGACTGTGGTTCGATCCCCCAGCACCACATGCTGCACCAGCACCACCCCCAGGGCAGGCTGAGCCAGCCATAACACAAATAAATGAGGTTTAAAATAAATAAATCAATAAAAAACTTTATTAAAGCACCTGCTTAGGAAAGCTCAGGCAACTGTAGGGACTGCAGTTCGATCCCCGGCACCACATGCTGTGCCAGCCCCACCATCAGGGCAGGCTGAGCCAGCCATAAAATAAATAAAGAAACAAACAAACAAGCAAATAAATAAATAAATAAAATTTAAAAAAAACAAACAAAGCAACAAAGGGGAAGCAAAAGGCACAAGTCTAGAATATTTGGATTTCAAAAAGCTTGGCTGAAATTCTAACACACAGGCACAAGCACCAACACTGCAACCTCAGACACCAAAAGACTAAGAGCAGTGACTTGATGGTGAGATTATTATTTTCTCTTTTAATCTTTACTTCCTAGAATTCCTGTGAAGGTAACACACCCTTTTTGTAGTAGAGCAAAGCAGTAGGCTTACAAAGATACAGGTGGAGGACTTTAGGTTTCAGTGACTCTTCCCAAGATAGGAGACTTAAGCATATTTTAGCTATTTTCTCTCCTTTTCCAGCCAGGATGGTGGGGAGTAGAAATCTCAACTTGACCTCTAACACCACCACCCCACCCCTCTGGTGGCCAGTCCTCAAATCTGCTGTTACTCCACATTACCAACAAAACTGCTAGACAACCAACTCAAGGACTGAGTCTTTGGGATATCTTAAATTTTCCGTATTGGAAAAGAAAATTTGCTGTATCAGCAGAGTCTAGTGGTAATCACATCTATAACCCCAACACTTAGGAGGCTGAGGCAGAAAGATCACTGTGAGTTTGAGACTAGCCAGGGTTACATAGTGAGCTCAAGGCCAGCCTAAATTACTGTGTGTTGGATACCCTGTCTCAAAAAAGAAAAAGAGAGAGAAAAAGAAAAAAAAAAAAAAGAACCAAATGGCAGAGTGGTGATGGGCAGCAAAATCCAGCCTCTCTGAGATCTGGAATCCAGACCCTGGAAAAGCATGGTGAAGAAAAAAAGGTAAGTGGATTACTGGGAATCAGGAAGGAAGTGGCATGAAAATTAGAAGTCAGGCTGCTGAGAAACTAGAAAAATATGAGGAAAGCCTGAGGTGGAGGTGGAGGTGGAGGCCTGAAATCCTAGCATTCTGGGAATCTGATGCAGGATGACAAGATCAAGGCCAGCCCGGGCAACAACTTAGTGACTCGGGGAGACCTATTCTAAAATATAAAAATAAAAAGGAACACAATTAGAATTAGAAAATTCAAAGAAATGAGATAGTGCTTGCTTCGGCAGCACATATATTAAAATTGGAATGACATAGAGAAGATTAGCATGGCCTCTGCAGGTGGGGGGGGGGTGAGATAGATCACAACACAGGGCAAGAACACAAGCTGTGAGCTTCTCCCCTGCTTGCAGAGAAGGGAACCAGGCTCCTGAGAAGCAAGGTCAGCACCCAGAGCTGGGAGATCCCAGGGAGAGTGCAGAGCTCAGGCCAGCTGTGAGCTGCGCAAGTTATCAGCACAGAGTTCTCCTCCAGAGGACTCCATCCGTACCGCAGGCGGCAGCCCAAGAGGGACAATGGCTCAGACACCCACCCTATGGCCAGAGAGCACTTGATCAGGTGCCATTTGGGCAAATGGTTGATTGTTGAAATCTGGGACACAGACTAACTGAAAAACACCTCCACTTCAGGCCTCCCAGAGTTGCCTCCCCACAGTGAGTAAGCGAGAGACAGCCATGGGGGACAGTCATGGACAGAGAATAGATTAGAAGGAAAGTCCCTGTGAAGTTTTAACTCAGGCTGGGAAGGACACAGACACCAACCCCATGGTGAGAAGCCAGGCCTAGCTTCAGCTGTGTTTGAAGCAGCTGGGTTTTACTTTGTTTTGACAGTTCAGCCTGCGTTGGAACTTGCGGCGATCCTTCTGCCTCTGCCTTCTAAAGGCTGGGATTACAGGTATTGTGCCACCATGCCTGTCAGAGGTAGCTTGTTTTGAGAAAACTTTTTTCTGTTTTGGGGCTATCTTCTTTTTCTTTTTTCTTTTTCAAAATCTGCTTAGTAGGGTTTGGGGAATTTTCCTCTCCTTTATCTTCTCTTCCTTACTCTTTTTTCTTTTTTCCTTCTGTTCCTTCTTTTTTTGGGGGGGGGCGGTGGAAAAGGTCTTTAATACACTCCATGCTTTATTTTTTAATTATAGCCAGCTCAGCCTGCCCTGGGGGGGTGGCTGGCGCAGTATGTGGTGCCAGGCATCAAACTGTGGTTCCTGTGGTTGCTTAAGCTTTCCGAAGCAGGTGCTTTAGACCACTGAACCATCTCACCGGCCCTTTCTGTTCTTTGTTCCTTTTATTTTTATTTTATCTTTATTTTTATTCTCTCTTTTCTTTCAGTCTCAGGGATTGAACTTGGGACCTTATGATTGCCAGAGAGGTGCTTATGCTGCTGAGTTATCTCCCAGGTCCCTTCGTTCCTTTTATTTTGCATTCTTCATATTATTTTCTTTTTCTTTTTCTGTTATCTTCTACTTCTCATTGGAATTTTTTGTTTGCTTTGTTTCTAATAGTATGTTTTTCTTTTTTTTTTGTCTTTTTGAGACAGGGTGTTTTTCTTTTCTTAAATTCATTTCTTAATTTTTTTCATCATTTTTAAAACTATTTATTTATTTAATGTATGTATGTATGTATGTATGTATGTATGTATGTATGTTATGGCTGGTTCAGCCTGCCCTGGGGGTGGGGCTGGTGCAGCATGTGGTGTCAGGGATCGGACAGCGGTCCCTGTGGTTGCCTAAGCAGGCACTTTAGACTGCTGCGCTATCTCGCCGGCCCCCTTAAATTTATTTTTTAATTTGTTCTTTTGGTACAGGGTCTCACCATGCAGCTCAGACTTGTAGCAATCTTCCTGTCTGAGCAACCCCTCCCGCCGCCCAGTGCTGGGATTACAAGCATGCACTACCATGCCTGGTTTTGGTGGCCAGCATGGCATGTGGTACTGGGGTTCGAACCCAGATCCTTATACTTGCAAGGCAGGCAATTAGACCTCCAAGCTATCTCCCCAATCTAGTTTTTCTTTATCTAATTTTATCCATGTCTTTCTAATCCTTAATAGGCTCCTTTGTCTCACTTTCCTCTTTCTCATCTCCTATTGTTTAATTTTTCAATTTTTCTTCTTGCATTCTTCCATTCCCAACCCTGATATCTTTAATAGTATAATCATTAAACTTTATTAATCTTTAGGTAGTTAATTTTATATCACTACTGTTGTTTTCTTTCCTATCATTAGTTAAGGTATAATTGTCACATGAAGTCAATATTTGCTGTATGTCAATATTTGGTTTGACTTAGTGTTTATACTGTAATTATAGACTCTTTTTCTAAGGCTAAACGTGGTACATTATTAGTTCTTCGCATAGATCAATACTGAGTTTGTCTTGTGTGATATTACTGTTGCTGATTTACTTGATATTTCAAGGGTCACAAAGTTGTTATTTAATAGCTTCTTCTGTGTTCAAATATCTGATTACCTTTGTGGGGTTTTTATGTATTTAGTCTATAGGGTCTCACTACACAGATCAGACTCATAGTGATCCTCCTGTTTTCAGCCACCCAAGTGCTGGGATTACAGGAACAGATTACAGGCATGCCACCATGCCAAGTCTTACCTTTGTGATATTAAAAGTATTTCCGTCCATTCATAGAGAACTGGGTGCTGGGTCAATTACTTTCCCCAAATTAATAGAGGTGGCTGGATCTTGTGACAGAGACAAAGGGCTGTAGTTACTCATGCCCTTAATCCATCATTAAAAACCAGACTAAAATCTTTCTACTCTATGGGGCTGGTGAGATGGCTCAGCGGTCTAAAGCGCCTCCTTAGGCAAGCTTAGGCAACCACAGGGACCACAGTTCAATCTCCGGCACCACATGTTGTGCCAGCACCACCCCCAGGGCAGGCTGAGCCAGCCATAATAAAAAAAAAAATCTTTTCACTCTGTAACAACAAATCTAAACAAAAAATAAATAAACAACAATAACAAAACCAGTAGCTGGGTGTAGTGGTACAAATCTTGTAATCCCAATATTTTGAGGCTGAGGCAGGAGAATTGTAATGAGTTCAAGGCCACCCTGGGCTACACAGTGAATTCAAATCCAGCCTAAACTGTATAGTGAGACCCTGAGCAAAATAAAATAAACAAATTAACAAATCATGAAAAGACAAGGCAACAAAATGCCTCCTAAAATATAGAACTCCACGGCCAGCCAGATAGATCAACAGACTAAGCAACTACAGAGACCAAGGTTAGATCCCTGGCATGCCGTGCCGGCCCCACCCCCTAGGGCACCCTGACAGGATGACTGACACTGGGCCTGACGGCATGTGCCTATAATCCCAGCACTTGGGAGGCTGAAAACAGGAGGATCACTATGAGTCCAACCTGTGTAGTGAGACTCTGTAGACCTCGTATTTAATACATAAAAATTAAATTAATAAAACAAAATATCCAACTCCCTGAGAACCAACCTACAGGGAATCAAGGGAGAAGAAAACAAAAGCCAAACAGCTGAATTATTTGAGATTAATAAAAATCAATGAGGTGCTTAGTGGATTCACAGGAGATATAACTAATCGAATAATGAGTAACAAAATGATCAGGGAGATTAAGAAATGATCAGAAGATACTAAGAAAAATCTAAGCAAAATAACCCCAAACATGAGTGACCAGTTTAGCAAAGAATTTGAATTGATAAATTAAAATCCAAAATGAAATTCAGGAGATAAAAATTACACAGGAATTATTGGCCACAGAAACAACTGTGAGGACCATGTATCAGAATTAGATGGTAGGGTTTTTTTTTTTGTTGTTGTTGTTGTTGTTTTTGCAGTACCAGGGATTGAACTCAGGACCCTGTGCTTGCCAGGCAAACACTTATTGTACTGAGCTATCTCCCCAGATAGGGGATACCTTTAAAACAACAAGAGAATATGAAAAATGGAGCCAACAGCTCCTAGACAATGCAAAGAAAAGTAATTTAAGATTAACTGAAATAAGTAAAAAAAAAATCAGGGCCAGCCTGATAGCTCAGTGGACTAAAGTGCCTATTTCGGCAGAGCATAGTGGCCCAGTTCAATGTCCAGCGTGCCATGCTGGTCCTGCCCCTGGGACACACTGAGATAGTCATTGAGACTGGGCGAGGTGACATGGACCTGTTATCCCAGCACTTTGGGAGGCTGAAAACAGGAGAATCACTGAGTCTAATCTATGTAGTGAGACCCTGTAGACCCTGTAGATCCTGTCCTAAATGCATTAAAAAAAAATCATAAGATACTACAAAGACCATTAAAAAACCTGTTCACAGAAATAATAGAAAACTTCCCAAATATTGGGAAAAAATTAAACATACAGATAACTGAGGCATTCTGAACCCCAAATAGCCATACTTGAAAGAGGACCTCTCTGTGTCATAGCATAGTCAAAATACTACAAGTTCAACCCAGAGACAGAATCCTTAAAGCTATTGGAGAAAAGCAAGGAATCACTTACATATGTAAACCCATTGGAAATACAGCAGGCTTCCCAACAGTATCTTAGAAGGCCAGAAGAGCTTGGAGTGGAGTGCTTCAAACCCTAAAAGATAACAACTTCTGCCAAGTGTGCTGGCACATCTTATAATCTCAGTATTCAAGAGGCTAAGGCAGGAGAATGACTTTGCATTTGAAGCCAGCTGGGTTAAAGACCTTGTCTCAAAAAAAGAGAAGGCAATGAAGAGCCAGGGATATAGCTCAGGGGGGTACAGCGCCTGCATGGCAAGTATTATGTTGTGAGTTCAATTCCTAGTACCAAAAAAAAAAAAAAAAAAAAGCAAAAACACCCAAGATATGCTATATACAAGAAACACAGTTAATCCAAAAAGAAATGCACAGATTTAAAAAATCAAAGGATGGAAAACAATATTCCATGCAACAAAAACCTGGAAAAAAGGAGGAGGAGCTATCCTCATTTTATTTCATTTTATTTTTCATGTATTTAGTACAGAGTTTACAGGGTTCCATTATACAGATCAGACTTATAGTGATCCTCCTGCTTTCAGCCTCCCAAGCACTGGAATTACAGGCTAGTGCCACCACACCCAGCCTCAGTGCACCCTGGGGGCAGGCCAGCACAGATGGAACCCCAGCCACTACACTCTGCCTAAGCAGGCACTTTAGACTGCTGAGCTATCTGGCTGGACCCCTAATTTTAGACAAATGTGTTTTTTTTTGCATTTAAAATTTTATTGGAGATATACATATATATATTTATATATACACATCCAATAAAACTATATATATATATATATATATATATATATATCCAATAAA
>PVKN010004242.1:12164-34281 GCA_004027915.1 Capromys pilorides
TTTTTTTTTTTTTTTTTTTTCAGAACTGGGAATCAAACTCGGACCTTGCTCTTATCAGGCAGGCACTTTTACCCCTGAGCTATCTCCCAAGCCCCTTGAGCTCACATTTGTAGGCCAGGCTGGTCTCGAACTTACATGGATCCTCCTGCCTCAGCCTCCCAAGTGCTGGGATTACAGGCATGCACCAACCCACTTTATGTTATTTTTTTTATGGCTGGCTCAGCCTGCCCTGGGGGTGGGGCTGGCGCAGCATGTGGTGCTGGGGATCAAACCATGGTCCCTGCAGTTGCCTAAGCTTGCCTAAGCAGATGCATTAGACTGTTGAACCATCTCACCAGCCCCCATTCTAAATTTTTTAAAATAAATTTATTTATTTATTTATTTATTTATTTATTTATTTATTTATTTATTTGATACAAGGTCTTACTGCAGCTCAGACTACTAGTGATCCTCCTGTTTCAGCCTCCCTCCTCCCCCTGCCCCTGCCAGTGCTGGAATTATAGGCATGTACTACCACACCGGGTTCTGGGGCCAGCTAGGTGTGCCCAGGGTTCTGGGCCCTGGGGCCAGCATGGCATGTGGTACCAGGGATTGGGATGGAACCCGGGTCCTTGTGCTTGTCAGGCAGGTGCCTAGACTGCCAAGCTATCTCCCCAGCTCCATTTTAGATATATATAATGATAACATTCACCATAGAGGATTCATACCTGTACATTATATACCTTGCTTCTTTTTTCTTCCCATTCTCCTTCCTTCCCTTCAACTCCATTCAGAAAACAAAATTAATGTAGACAACATAAAAAGATGTATGAGTTCACATGGAATGTGATCACTATGTACTACAAGCATAGACTAATTAAATAAAGTCAAATTATGAGTGGAAAGGCATCCCCATTTTGTGAGGGAGTGAGACATTTAAAAGTTGAAGACATCTGCATGGATCAGACATGTCTCCCTTGTTTGTTAACCATGCTGTAATATATGTGTAAATTGAATGTACAAGATTCAAAATAGCCAAGCTAGCACCAGGCATGGTGGTGCACATCTGTAATCCCAGCACTCGGCAAGAAAGAAAGAAAGAAAGAAAGAAAGAAAGAAAGAAAGAAAGAAAGAAAGAGAGAGAGAGAGAGAGAGAGAGAGAGAGAGAGAGGGGGGGGGAGAGAGAGAGAGAGAGAGAGAAAGGCAGGCAGGCAGGCAGAAAGTCAAGCTGTTTTCGGTGCTGGCATGGCATAACAAGCATATTTATAAGCGGAGAGGAAGGTGCTGCAGAAAGCAGTGGAGAGGCTGCAGATCTGTGGTGTGGAGGGGTTAAGTGCCAGAAGTGGAATCTCAGGAGGCAGGCAGGAGCAGCAGCCACAGCACCAAGGAGTCGTACACACTGGGTGAGGTGCTTCCTTTCACTGGGATTTGAGGAGGAGAAAACGTGGCTTCCCCTCCACACATGTAACCCTACCACTCTCTCATGAGTAAAGAACTCTGGCAGAGGGGCCCTATCCGGGGATTCTGGGAGCCACAAGGGCTTCTCCAAGCGATGGAGGGATGACCTGGCAGGAAACTGTGCCTGAAGCAGAACCAGGCTGCTCTGGCCTACGTGGCCTCCAGGAGCCTAGCACATTCTGAACTCAGAAACAGGTGGAACAGCCAAAGCAGTTGTGGCTATGGAGGCCAGCAAGGATCAGAGGGAGCAACGTGTTTGAGGTGGAGAAAGCGGAGATGTCAGAGCTGGAGATTTCTGTGAGGTCACAGGCAGGTAAAGCAGGAGTAGACAGCAGTGGCTCAGCAAAGGAGACTGAGGTTGGTGGCCACACACTGAAGATGACCAGACTCAGGTGTGGCTGGTGACAAGCAAGGAGGAGAGGAAACTACATACAAGAGCCTCCTAGGAGCTGCTCCCTAAGCCCTGGCTCCAGACTCCTCCGGTCCTGGGCCCAAGCTGTATCAGTGGTAACCCCAGGAGCAGAGAAGTTGGAGCAGCCAAGCATGGATGAACACTGAGATCCCATCTTATTCCAGAAAGCATGGCTATCATCAGAAAATCAGTAACAATAAATGCTGGTGAGAATGCAGGGAAAAGGAGACCTTTGGATATTGTTGGTAGGAATGTGAACGAGGACAACCACTATGGAAATCCATAGAGAGAGACCTCTTTAAAAAATTAAAAATAGGGCCGGCAAGATGGTTCAGTGGTCTAAAGCGCCTGCTTAGGAAGGCTCAGGCAACTACAGGGACTGCGGTTCGATCCCTGGCACCACATGCTACGCCAGCGCCACCACCAGGGCAGGCTGAGCCAGCCACAAAATAAATAAATAAAAAGAAACAAACAAACACAACAAGCAAACAAATAAATAAAATAAATAAAATTAAAAAAAAAATGCCTTAAAAAAAAAAAAGAAACACAAGCTTAAATATTGCATGGGACAAACCCAATGCATAAATAAATTAAAGAACAAAACAGAAGAAAGATAATAGGGGGCCAGTGAGATGGCTCAGTGGTCTGAAGTGCCTGCTTAGGCAAGCTTGGGCAACTCCAGGGACCACGGTTTGATCCCCAGCTCCACAGGCTGTGCCAGCCCCACCTCCAGGGCAGGCTGAGCCAGCCATAAAAATAAATAAAAAAACAAACAAATAAATAAATATTTTTAAAAAGATAGTAGGGAACTAGGAGACATATCTGTAAAACGAAAGGGACGGAGAGATGGAGGGAGGTTCGAGGGAAGGTGCAGGAAGAGAAATAAAGAGAATTCAGATGTATTGTGTATCTGACCCAGCTGCTCACAATAAATGTAATCAGTATATACAAAAACACAAACTAATAAAAATGTATGTTTTTTTAAAACTTTATTTATTTATGTTATGGCTGGCTCAGTCTGCCCTGGGGATGAGGCTGGCACAGCATGTGGTGCCGGGATCGAACTGCGGTCCCTGTGGTTGTCTAAGCAGGTGCTTTAGACTGCTGCACTGTCTTGCTGGCCCCCCCAAAAAAGTATGTTTTTCATTTTATTTTTTTTTTGGGGGGCGGGATTAGGGTTTGAACTCACAAACCTTGCACTTGCCAGGCAAGCACTTATGCCATGGAGCTATCTCCCCAGCACCTAAAAAATGTATGTTTTTCAGGGATTATTTGTTTGTTTGTTCGTTTTTTGGTGGGACTGAGGTTCCAACTCACAACCTTGCACTTGCCAGGCAGGCACTTGTGCTATGGAGCTATCTCCCCAGCCCCCCAAAAATGTATGTTTTTAAAAGTGTGGATTGGGGGCTGGGGAGATAGCTGCGTGGCACAAGTGCCTGCCTGGTAAGTGCAAGGTCGTGAGTTTGAACCCCGGTCCCGGGGGGTGGGGTATGGGGTGTGCATGATTCATAGAAGACAAAACCCAAGGTAAACTTTTTTTTTTTTTTTTTTAATGTATTTGGTACAGGATCTGCAGGGTCTACAGGGTCTCACCACATAGATCAGACTTATAGTGATTCTCCTATTTTTAGCCTGTCAAGCACTGGAATTACAGGCACGTGCCACCATGCCCAGTTTCCATCCATGTCTCAGCATGCCCCAGACACTGCATATGACTAAGTCCACTGAGCTATCTGGTTGGCCCTCAAAGTAAACTTTTGTATGAAGGTTATGACAGAGAGCATCTAGGGCTTGGAAGCGCTACAACAGGATGAGATCTCAGAACAGAAAGCTCTGGGCATCAGGGCCTTTCACTTGCAGGGATGGAGAACTGATAATCTCCTCTGACTTTTGCAACCAAAATTCGCTGACTGCAAAATACAAGCAGCAGCCAGCTATGGTGGCACATACCCATAATTGCAGCACTTGAGAGGCTGAAGGAAGGTTCACTGCAAAGTTTAAGGCCAGCCTGGGCTACATAGTGAGTTCAAGACCAGCCTGAACTTCATAGTGAAACCCTACTTAAAAAAGAAAGAAAGAAAGAAAGAGTGTCTGCCTGGCAGGCACAAGGTACTAAGTTTGATTCCCAGCACTAAAAAAAAAAAAGTAAGGCTGGGTGTGGTATCACACACCTATAATCTCAGCACTTGGGAGGTTGAAACAAGAGGATCACTGTGAGTTTGAGGCCAGCCTGGGCTACAAAGTGAATTCAAGGCCAGCCTGAACATGTGGAAAAAAAAAAAAAAAAAAACACAGGCTGGGAAGGTAGTTCAGCAGTCTAAGTGCCCACCCGGCAAGCAAAAGGACCCAGGTTCAATCCCAGTAACACATGCCATGTTAGCCCTAGAACTCCAGACATACCATGTGGGGCATGGAAACCAGCCATGGTGGTACACCACTGTAATCCCAGTGCAGGGGAGGCTGAGACAGAAGGATCACTACTATTCAGAGCTGCATAGCAAGACCCTGTATGAAATTTAAAAAATAAATAAATAAATAAATTAAAAAAATATATATATATATATCAGCTATTTGCACCTCAATTAAGACTCTCGTAAAAGAAAAAAAAAGACTTGTTTTGTTTTTCACATTATCAAGGATTGAGCTCAGGACCTTACATAGACTTTTTTTAAAAATGCATTTAGTACAGAGTCTACAGGGTTGCAATACAGATTGGACTCTTGGTGATCCTGTTTTCAGCCTCCCAAGCGCTGGGATTACAGGTTTACAGGCGCTTGCTCATTCCGCTGTCTCAGCTTGCCCTGAGGGCAGGGCCAGCACGAATGCTAGGTATCAAACCTGGTGCCTGTGCCTGCCTAAGCAGGCACTTTAGTCCACTGAGCTATATGACCGACCCTCTTGCATAGACTCTTGACAATGGAATGCAGGGTGCTACACATCTCCCCAAAAGTGTGCACTAAGGAAACAGCTCTTTAGATATCAGCAATATAGCAAATACAACTTGATGTTTGTTCAGGAAACCCCAACTGTATTTTATTCCACCCCTTATGGAGAAGCTGAGAGAATGGAAGGTGCCACAGGAGAAGAATGAGGTCCAAATGAGTCAAGCCTGGCCACAAGTCAGTGCAGAAACCAAGGCCCCCAGCTCCCTGTCATGAACCTCTCATCCTTGGCACACCAAGGGCGCTCTCTCTCTCTCTCTCTCTCTCTCTCTCTCTCTCTCTCTCTCTCTCTCTCTCTCTCTCTCTCTCTCTGTGTGTTATGGCTGGCTGGTGCAGCATGTGGTGCCAGGGATCCAATCTAGGTCCCTGCAGTTGCCTAAGCTTGCCTAAGGAGGCACTTTAAACCACTGAGCTATCTCACCAGCCCAAGGGTCACTTTCTATCTGCTTATCAGAGTTTATCTGCTAAGATGGGGGCCTGTACCTTCTTCCACGTCTGATCCCATCATCCCCTTCCAGTCCCCTCACAGCCCTGCAGTCCGGGACTATGACTCATCCTCTGAAAGCAGCAGCACCAGGATCTTCCAGCCTTTTCTTCTGATGCCTCTTCAGTGGCCTCCTACAAATCCATGCCTGGCATTTAAGGCTTTGTCCCAGTTAGCTTCAAACCTCCTTCACTACCACCCTTGGCTTCTCTGCCATGGGCTGATTTGCTTCCTCCATCTCCACCCTCCTGCAGAAGATCCTATCTGTCTCCTTACTTGTTCCCAGTATCTCTAACCAGCAGCCTCTAAATCCCAGCACTTCCTCAGCCTGCTTCTTTCTGAAAGCCTTTTCAGACATCCTTGCTCCGCCACCCACTGCACCAATTACAAACCAGTTGCTTGGGACTTAGTAATCTCCTATCCTCAGCCAATCTCATCCCTGGTCCCTCACAGATGGCTTCCAAGGGGACCCACAGAGCACAGTCAATCTGTATTCAGTAATGACTTAAAACTTGGACATCGTCCCAAGTATGGGGTGTTGAGAAACTGTTGCCTTCCCCCTAACAGGAAAAGGCCACAGCTTCTGTCACCCCTACTGATCACACTTCCTCCAGGAAACCCTCGGGGACTTCAGGCTGGCATTGGGACCGGAAGTGCAGCCTGCAGAGGAAGTGCTACAGAGAGGGAGGAGAAGGAAAAGGAGGAGGAGAACTGGGGAGGTTGGGCTGAACTACAAAAAGGAGCTTCCTTGAGGGAGGTCACTACTTGGTCTTGTCATTCTGTCCCTGTTTGAGAAAGGTTCCAGCAGAAAGATGCCCAGAGAGGGAAACCAACATGTTCAGAGGTGGCCAGCAGGGAACGTACTAAAGAAACCACCATAGAGCCCCAGGCCCTTATCAGAACTCCCTTTCAGGACCCCACTGGCTTCATGTGCTGTGCTACACTAGGAGGTGCTTCCTCTGAGGCCATTGGACAGCAATGGGCCTCTCTGCAGTGCAGACTTTCCTGTCAGACTCACTGGGCTCTGGTGGAACCAAGCTAGCAGCCCTTCAGAGCCCCAAACAAGGGCTCTCTGCCAGTCACACCCCTGCCAGAACCATCTCTCTCACAGCTCTGAGCTGTGCAGGCAGAATGGAGAGAGCACAGGTTGCAGAATTTTCCAATCCCCCCTCCCAACCTGGGGCTTGGTCACAGGGCTGGGCTTGGGGAGAGGGAGGAAGCTTGTTCCTACCTGTCCCCCTTGTTCCGTGTCACCCCTATTCTATACTGCCTCTCCTCTCCAAATCTCACCTCGTCCAGTTTCCTGTTCACCTGCTCTGCTGCCCTCTCACTGTGTCCCCGTGAAAGTCGGCCAGACCTTCTGATGCCCCCATGGAGTGCTGGGACACGATGGGCTTGCACAGCCTGCGATGGCCAATGCTCTTCGCAGTCTCCACTTCGTTCTCCCAACCCCTGAGCCAATAGCTCTCCAAGGGGGGACAGGGATCGATCCCCATACACCTCACCTCTTTCCTCGTGACCGGCTTGCGCCTGTTCTGTGCGGCGCCCCCACCAGTAGGCCCAACTAGAGGGCCCATCCCCCTCCCCCAGCCTCGGGGTGGCTGCAATCCCTCATTTGAAGGTCGCTGCTAAGGAGGGAGGATGGGGAGACTCAGGTCACTTAGGCGCCTTGGACAGAAAGGGTCTCCCGCGCTCCCATCCCGGGTCCCGGGGCAGGGGAAGTGGGGGGCGGGGGTTGGAAACAAGGCCAAGGGATGAAGGGTCTGACGTCACCGGACCCCGAGTCCCGCGCGCGACCGAGGATAGGGACAGCTGGGGCTGTGGCGGGAGTGCGCAGGGAAGGTCAGTCCGACTCTGCACCCCGGCAGCTCAGCGGAATTCAGAGCTGCGCCGGCCACTGTCTTCGCTCCCATCCTCGTTCTCGTCCCCTTCCCATCCAGTCCCAGTGGCACCAACTCACCCCAGCTGCTCCGCTGCTCCAAGCGAGGCGGCGCCGAGCCGCGCGGGCTGGGAAAGCGCGCGACGGGGACCCGATCCTTGCGCGCCCCCGCTGGTCTCTGCAGCCGTTCTCGCGAGACTCCCACCCTGAGCCTGGCTGCCGATCACTCTCGCGAGAAGTGCGTGGCCTCTAGATCCAGGAGCTGTCCGAGGTGCTGGGAAGGCCCCAGTCTGGGGGTAGGGGGATCCAGAGTTCAGTTGCTAGCCACAAGTCATTGCCTCAGTTTCCAAATCTATAAAAGGAGAAAGACCTTCCTCGACATCCCAGAGATGAGCAAGAAAGACCTTGAGAACAAGAAAGTTGTACTTAATCATTTAATACTTAAATCACTTTTTAAGCTTAATAACAGAAATGTAATCAACTATCAATACAGTGAAATAAAGTGATTTCTTACTGAAAATCTAAAAGAAAGAAATCAGGAGATTGTTACGACTGATGAAAGTTCTCAGGCCGGGCGTGGTGGCACACAAGTGTGATCCCAGCACTTGGGAGGCTGAGGCAGGGGGATTGATGTGAGTTCGAGACCAGCCTGGGCTGCAAAGGCGAGCTCAAGGCCAGCCTGAACTGCATAGTGAAACCCTGTCTCAAAAAGACAAAAAAGAAAGAAAGAGAAAAATATACCTCCTCAGACCTAAAGGATCCAGTTGATATGAGAAAAAAAAAAAGATGAGAAAGAGAGATGTGGACAACTCAGACTACAGAAAGACAGACATGGAAAGAAGAGAGATGGGGGTCCTGCACACACCTGTAACCCCAGGGTGATAGGCAGCTAAGCTAGACATAAATTAATAGGTGGTCATGGAGGGACCCAGGCAATGAGAGAGTTGGTCAACTGGAGGAGATTCATCAAAATTGTAGATGGACAGGAATTTAAAGAGAGCCAGGGCTAAGGATGGAGGCTGGAAAGCCAGACCTGAGGGCTTCCCTAAAGATAAAGAGATCCTGGTAGAGACTGTAATTATAACTACCTGATCCGGTGAGTCCTGATAGGCATCACATTGTACAGGTGGGTGATCAGAACACTTTGACCCACGCTTCAATCCCTTTTCAGGGATGCCTTGGTTCTTTCTAGGTCAGAAGTGACAGACAAGTCAAGGCTAATAGTGCCCATCATATAGCCATGCTATGTGCCTTGCTTCCCTATTGGATCAGCAGTAGCTAAGCAGCTATATTTGTAATCCTATAGGTTGATTGTAGTTTGACCCACATTATGATTCTGTTGCATAAAATACCCTTGGACAAAGAGCCTCAGTGGAACCTACATTACGGATTGCTCCTGTGAGCTTCTCACAATAAATCTTTTGTACTTTAATCTCCTTTTCCCCAAAACCCAGTCTGATACCATGAAACAGGAACTGGCACATCTGACATGTAACAGGTTGGGATTTACTTCTACTGTAACTCTGGGAGACTGAGGTAGGAGGATCACAAATTCAATCTCAACTTGAACAAGTAGACAAGACCCTGTCTCAAAGTGAAAAATGAAAATGGTCTGGTATATAACTCAGTACAAAGGTCCTAAGTTCAACCCCCAGTACTCAGGAGCTAGTAGTATGGAGAAATAAATATCAACAGAGGAACAGAGAAGAGAGCAGGATAAATGCTTAACAACTCCAAGGGGTCTACTTGGAGAAAAGAGGCTGCAGCAGAGGACAGGCTTTTACTGATCATGCTCTTTCCATAGTAACCTCCTGTGGGATCCCCACAGCCAGGGCCTCTGTGTCCTGCTGCCAACTGCTCCTCCCCCACAGAGCCCTGCCACCTCCACCCCCACCCAGCCACCCTGATCCTGGAAGCAGCTTCAGTGGGTGGAAGACACTGCAGGGATTCTTCACCCAGAATAAGGGCTCATTGTCTGGTTCAGGCTGCCAGGCTTGGAGCCTCCCTCCCACAACTGGGCTGGAGAAGGGCGGGAGAGAGGAAACTAAGACAAGTGCAGAAGTGGAAGCGGAGGGAGGGGGCCTTGGCACTGGAAGGGGCCAAGTGGGGAGCAGTGTTCACCTCCAGACCACTAGGAGGGAAGAGCTCTGGGTAAAAGGCAGGACAGCTGGAATCTCTGTGCCCTGCCCCGCTTCACCCACATGATTTCTGATCCCCATCTTGCCAATGACACAAGCCTAGCCAGAGTGGCAGTGCTTCCCTGTCATCATAGCACTCAGGCCACTGCCAGGGCAGGATCTCCACAAGTTTGAGGCCAGCATGAAATACAGTGAACTCAAGGCCAGTCTGAACTACATAGCAAGAACCTGTCTCAAAAACCAAAACATTAAAAAACATTCAGGGCTGGGCCAGCGAGATGGTTCAGCAGTCTAAAGTGCCTGCTTAGGAAAGCTTAGACAACCACAGGGATGGCAGTTCAATCCCCAGCACCACAGGCTGCACCAGCCTCACCCCCAGGGCAGGCTGAGCCTGCCATAAAAAAAGAAAAAAAAGATTTAAAAAAAACCCGAAACATTCAGGGCCAACCAGAGAGCTCAGTGGATTAAAGCACCTGCTTAGGCAGATGCAGAGACTGGGGTTCAATCCCTGACCTACAGAGCTGGTCTTGCTGGGGGAAGGGAGGGCTGAGATGGCAACTGATTCTGGGTGTGGTGGCATGTGCCTGTAATCCCAGCACTTGGGAGGCTGAAAACAGGAGGATCACTACAAATCTGATCTGTATAGTAGACCCTGTACTAAACACATTTCAAAAAATATTCAAACTCAGCCTCATTGATGGAGCTCTGGGAGGAGCTGTGACATGACAAATGGGGTCCTGCAGAGATTAGAAAAGTCAGCTCCTCAAGCAGGAAAGGGGGAGTCCTACACCTCAGGTTCACATGGGCCTTCAGAAGAGGGCTCTGAGGTCCACATTGAGGACTACAGGAGAGGTGTCTGGAATTCACATGCTGGGTAGGAGAGATAGCTTAGCGGCTTAAGTGCCTACCTGGCAAGCACAATGTCCTAGTTCAATTCCTGGCACCAAAAAAAAGAAAAAGAAAAAAGAAAAGAAAAGAAAGAAATAGTTTTTCTCCTCTTCATTCTAGTTTTTCGGGCTAGGGAGACAGCTCAGTAGAATAAGCACTTGCCTAGGAAGTTCGAGGTCCTGAGTTCAGTCAGGACTCCTGGTCCCAGAAAAACAACAACAACAAAAAAAAAAATTTGGAATTTACATGCCATTTACCAGAGATATCTTGTGGCTCCTGAGCTTCCTAGTGGAGTTTGTCAAAATTTTCATCTGATAACCACAGGCAACTTTTCTCCAGAAGCATCCAAAGTGCTACTATCTGCCATCATTTGCTTCATAATCGTGTAGAAAAATGACCAGGTCCAAGATCAGGACCTGTATCCCCAGGGATTGCACCCTTTATATTCATGTGAGTGGAAGGGATCAACACGGTATATAGTTATTTGACAGTTATTTCCTGATCACTTCTCTTGAGCAGCAGCATAGGGCCATGAATGAAAATATGGACCAAGGCTGACAAGACAGCTTAGCAGACTAAGTGCTTGCTTAGGCAAGTGCAGGAGCTAGGGCTCAATCCCTGGCACTGCATGCTGCACCAGTCCCCCACAACCCTACCCACACCCCGGGTGTGCTGAGGAGTCCAGGCGTGGCAGGCATACTCCTGTAATCCCAGCACTAGGGAGGTTGAAAATAGAAGGATCACTTGGAGTCTGAGCTGCATAGTGAGACGCTGCATTAAAAAAAAAAAAAAAAAGGAAAGAAAGAAAAGAAAAGAAAGGGTCAGCCTGACAGCTCAGCAGACTAAAGCACCTGCTTAGGCAGAGTGCAGTGACTAGGGTTTGATCCCAGTGTGCTGTGTGGGCCCCACGCATAGGGCATGCTGAGATGGCAATTGAGACTGGGTGTGGTGATTCGAGCTTGTAATCTCAGCACTTGGGAGGCTGAAAGCAGGAGAATTGCTTAGGAGTCTGATCTACATAGTGAGACCCTGTAGACTCTGTCCTAAATACAGAAAAAGGAAAAAAAAAAAAAAGAAAAGAAAAAAAGAAAATGTGGACCAGTGCAGCATGGTGGAGCCTGCCTGGAATCCAGCACTTGGGAGGCTGACACAGGAAGATCTGTGAAAGTCTGAGGCTAGCTTGGGATACAGAGTGAGTTCATGGCCAGCCTGGATTACATGGCAAAACCCTGTGGTGGTGGTGGTGGTGGTGGGGGTGATAAAAAGATATGGACCAATCCTGGTGTGGTGCTACACACAATAACCCTAGTACTCAGGGAGGTTGAGAAAGGAAGATCACAAACTCAAGCCCAGCCTGAGTAATTTAGTGACTTAGCAAGATCTCCTAAAAAACAAACAAACAAAACCTTAAGGGCTGTCTCCAGATGTGGCAGCCTAAAATCCCAGAACTTGGGCCGGCAAGATGGTTCAGGGGTCTAAAGCACCTTCTTAGGAAAGCTTAGGCAACCGCAGGGACTGGGGTTCTATCCCCGGCACCACGTGCTGCGCCAGCCCCACCCCCAGAGCAGGCTTAGCCAACCATTAAATAAATAAATTAAATTAAATCCCAGAACTCAGGAGGCTGAGGCAAGAGGATTGCTGTGAGTTCAAGGCCAGACTGAGCTACATAGTGAGACCCTGTGTTTTTTGTTTTTAAAAAGCCTGAGAATGAAGCTTAGTGTGAAGGGCCTGGGTTCAATCCCCTGTCCCCCATCAATAACCTTAACTACCTACTGTGTGTCAGGGCCATGATAGAGAGAAGGGGAGCATTCCAGGCCTCTTTGAAATTGGAATATTGTACGTCAGTTTATATACTGTTAGTCAGAACATGTTTTGGTTTTTTTTTTTTAGAACATGTTATAGGTTAAGTCTAAAACTACTGCATGGGGATCAGAAGGAGGGAAGTCCCTCCCCTAGAATATCAGAGAAAATCACAGGACCAAAAGTGGGTGCCTAATCCTACAAGTGACTGGGAGCTGAGATCCAATTTTTACCCACAGGGCCACTCCAGGCTGCTATGCTTTCTTGTCCAGTGGAGCTGAGTGAGGTACACCCACCCAAGAGTCCCTGGGGGCAGCCGTGTCACAGACCAGGGGATAGTTGAGAGTACCAATACCTATGGAACTTTCACATGTCAGTGAGATGCTAAGCCTTGTGGCTCTCCTAGGAAGTGACTGCTTCCTTCCTTGCTTCTTTCTTTCTTTTTTCTTCCTCTCTTTCTTCCTTTCCTGTTTGTTTGAGACAGAGTCTCACTATGTAGTCCAATCTGGCCATGTACTCATTAGATAGCTGAAGATGGCCTCCAACTCATGGCAATCCTCCTGTTCCACTCTCCCAAGTGCTTGGATTTTAAGTGTACATCACCATATCCAGCCTGCTATCCCATTTCATGGGCACCATGAGAGAAGGTCAGACAGACAAAATAATCAGCCAAGGAAATAGAGCAGTTTCTAAGAAATGGGCCACCAGGGATCTTTTATTGCTTTGGTTTTATTCCTTTTATTCCTTTGTTTCTGAGATAGAGTCTCACCGTGTAACCAGATTGGCCTTAGACTCATGGTGAACCCCCTTCCTCTGCCTCCCCAGGGCTGAGGTTCCAGTTATGCACCACCATGTCCGCATTTTACCATGAATTCCAAGCATGAGACTCATGAGCTCACCGTGGACTCCCTGTCCAGTGCTCCCTTTTGCCGCACTGCTTGTGCTGCCGACCTGCTTGCTCCAAGACCCAAAAAGTAAACAGTAAAGATGCATCTGAAATCTCCATCTGAATGGGGGTGGGGGGTGGGGGGGGTGGAAGGTGCTCTTCCCGCATTCCTCCCTGCAATCCTAGCCCCACAACATGGGAATTCTTATGGCTCAGTCACTAAAGGGAAATAACCCATTGAATATGGAATCCTCTGAATAGAAGCATCTCCACAGAAGACACACAAGTGGCCAATCAGCACATGAATACAAGCTCAACATAATTAGACCTCAGGGAGATGCAAATCAAAACCACAATGAGAAACCACTTTTCACCCACAGAAATGACTATCATCAACGAGACAGATAAGTGCAGGTGGGAAGTGGAGCATCACCCTGCAAGTTGGCCAGGATGTGAGATGGGGCAGCTGCGGTACAAAACAGACCGGCAGCTCCTCTTCTTATTTATTTATTTATTTATTTATTTATTTATTTATTGCAGTGTTGGAGATCAAACCAAGGACTAATGTATGCTAAGCACACACTTTACCACTGAGCTACACTCCCCAGCAATCCCAATTTATTTTTTTACATTTTCATTTTATTATTCTATGTTTGTGGTATAAAATGATTGCGTTCACTGTGGGGAGTTAGTGCATGTCCACGCTACATTTTTATTCTTTTTTCCTCCTCTTTCCCCCCTGCCTTTCTCCTTCAAAAATTTAAACAGTGTTATCATGAACCCAGCATGTAACTCCTAGTTCTATATCCAAGAGAGACAAACATATATTCATGAAGATGTCGCTTAAGGCTAGACACAATCATCAGCAAGAGAATGAAATCACAAATCTTTGTATATCCATACAATGGAATGTAGCACAACAAAAATGAATTTTTGAACAGCAAATACATCAACATAGCTAAACCACAAAACATGTTGAACAAAATAAGATGGGTCAAGCCAGGTGTGGTGGTGCATGCTTGTAATCCTGCACTCAAGAGGTTGAGGCAGGAGGATCACTGTGTGTTCAAGACCAGTTTGGGCTACATGCGGCCGGTGAGATAGCTGAGTGGTCTACAGGGCCTGCTTAGGCAAGCTTAGGCAACCGCAGGGACCATGGTTCTATCCCTGGCACCACATGCTGCACCAGCCCCACCCCCAGGGCAGGCTGAGCCAGCCATAATAAATAAATAAATAAATAGCCATCCTCAGTTACACACACACAAAAAAACGAGAATAAATTTAAAAAGCCATATTATATGATTCACTTATATGAAGATCAGGAATAGGAAAACTAATGGGAAAGAAGTCAGAATAGTGATTGCTTATCAAGGAGGAAGGTAGATTAACTTGGTAGGGACCAAAAGGAACTTTCTGGGATAAGGGAAATATCATAGATCTTGTTTTGAATGGTAGTTATGAGGTGTACAAAATCAGCAACACTCATCAAACTGGGAAACTTGAGATATGTGCACTTTTGTTGTATATAAACTGTAGTTTGGTAAAAGAGTATTCTCTGAGCAGTTTGATTCTGACAACAAGACTACCTCCTAGCTCCAGCCTTTGAATGGCAGTGGCTGGTTCCTTCATACCTGCCATGCCTCTGATAGCCACCTGGGGGCACTCGCGCCCGCAGCTACCAACGTGAGGACCGTGCTCAGCAGGCGGCTGTGCCCACAGCTAGATCCCCTGGCACAGGGCACCTGCAGCCCACATGGCCCTGCATCATAGCCATCCCTGGAAGACGAGCCTGTTCTGAGCATGGAATGAGAACACTTCCCACCACTCACAGGTTGAGCTGCAACCAGAAAGTGCAGCAAACAGCACCCATTCAAACTGCCCAGGAAATCAAGCCACCTCAAGTCCCAGCTGGGCCTGGCCAGTGCTAAACCTGGACACAGGGAAAGCTCCTGGACACTGAATGCACAAGACACACCCCTGTCTGCACCTGCTTAACCAATGGTCTACACTGCAGGCCGGTCCTGATGTCAACTCCAACACCTCAAGGGCACAGACCATGTCCCCCTCCCAAGTCCTCAGCCACCTCCAAGAGGCAGAGCTCCTGGCCTTGCCTATGATTGGAATTTTCCCCTACACTCTCTCGAATGGGAGCCCAGTCCTTTCCTCTGTTCCTAACTTCTCCTAGATCCTACCCTCACACATGACCCTGGTGATGATGAAGCCACAAGATTCGTAGACTTCTGTAGTACTCCTTGTCAAACTGTAAAAGCTCATTCTCATGAGACAACTCCAGAGGAAGTCCAATTGAGGGGCACTGCACAAAAGAGCTGAGCAGTATTCTTTGAAAAGATGGCTGCAATACGCAGACATGACAACACATGCCTGTAATCCCAGCATTCTGGAGGCTGAGGCAGGAGGATCACTGCCACTTTGAAGTCAGCCTAGGCTACGTAGGGAGTCCCTCTCTAAAAACAATACTATTGAGAATGATAACTTAAAAATTTAAAAAATCAAGCTCTGTATTTCTGGTTTCTAAGGTATAACACCCTATACAGCTGATAAGGTAACAACATGGTGTCACTGAATGTGGACAAGGAAAGACACAGCCACATTGTGTCGTACTGTATTCCCCATATAGGTGCAGGAAACAGAAGAGATCAATGGACAGAGTAATAGGAAAACAGAAAAGTCCTTAGTGATAAGATTTTTTTTAATATATTCAGGACAGGGTCTACAAGATCTCACTACACAGATCCACAGATCGGGCTTGTAGTGATCCTCCTGTTTTTCAGCTTCCCAAGCGCTGGAATTCCAGGGTGTGCCACCACGCCCAGTCTCAGTACCAGCTCAGCTCACCCCAGGGGCAGGGCCAGCTCTCGCCCCGGGGGGCGGGGCCAGCATGGCACCCTGAGGACCAAACTGTGGTCGATGAGCCTGCCTAAGCAGGCACTTTAGTCCACTGAGTTATCTGGCCAGCCCAGACACTGATGACGTTTTTTTTCTTTTTGTATTTTTAGGGAAGGGTCTACAGGCTGTTCAGGATCGCACTACTAGATCAGACTCGTAGTGATCCGCCTGTTTTACAGTCACCCAAGAGCTGAGATTATAGGCGTGCACCACCTCGCCCAGTCTCAATTGCCATCTCAGTGCACCCCCCCCCTCGCCCCCCACCCCGCCCCCAGGAGCGGGCCGGCATGGCAGACCCAGGGATGAACCCTGGCCCCTGCCCCCTGTGCCTGCTTGCAGGAGCTTTAATCGACTGAGCTATGTTGGCCGGCCCTTAGTGTTGAGTCTTTTTTTTTTAAACTTTATTTATTTATGTTATCACCGCTCAGCCTGCCTTGGGGGTGGGGCTGGTGCAGCATGTGGTGCCAGGGATCAAACCGTGTCCTTGCGGTTGCCTAAACTTGCCTAAGCAGATGCTTTAGACCACTGAGCTATCATACTGGCCCCAAGTGATGAGTTTTGAATATTCATTTGTTTTAATATTCTTTGTTTGCTTTAATAGGCTATTTATTTATTTATTTATTTATTTATTTATTTATTTATTTATGAGACAGGGTCTCACTACATAGCCCAGGCTGATTTGACCTTGCACTAATCGTCCAGCCTTAGCCTCTCTCTCCAGTGCTGGGATTACAGACATGCACCAGCACAACTGGCGTTTTTGTCTCTTTGAGATTAGGTTTCACTATGCAGGTTAGGCTGGCCTTGAACTCACTTTGTAGCCCAGGCTAGGCTTAAACTCAGAGTAATCCTGCCTCAGCCTTTTAAGGGCTGGGATTATAGGAATGTGTCAGTTTGCCCAGCTTTATATGCTTTATTTAGTTGTAAATTGATATAATAAAAAAATCTCATAATGGATGTGTTTAATATTCAGCTCATAAAACTGAAAATTTAACCACTGGTTCCCATGAGCTGCTGCTAGGACTCCACACCCTTGGCCAAGGCCCAGTGTTCCTCTCTTGCACTTTTCTGGCTTCCAGGCTGAGTCTCTCAAATCTTTTTTTTTTTTTTTTTTTTTTTGTCTTTTTGAGACAGGGTCTCACTATGCAGTTCAAGCTGGCCTTGAGCTCACTTTTATAGCCCAGGCTGGTCTCAAACTCGCACTGATCCTCCTTCCTGAGCCTCCAAGTGCTGGGATTACAAGTGTGTGCCACCACGCCTGGTGAGTCTCTCAAATCTTAAATTATCCAGGCCAAGGTTTGAACTTGCAATCCTCATGCCTCAGCCTGCCAAAGTGCTGGAATCACAGGAATGCACTACCACCACTACAAGACTGAGTGACTTCTGAGTTCCTCCAGTGACCCACCCAAGGCCTGGGAAGTGGTCTGTCTCTGTGGCCCACATGTCCCTCCCTTCATGATAGGGTCTCTACTCTCACCCCTCACCCCTTGTACCCCCCAGTCCTGTTCTGGGAAAGTTTCATAAGGAGCCATCTCTCTGTCTCCTGCCCACTCCACTACCTCCTCTCCAGCCTCTCCATGCCCGCGCATGTCCTTCCACCAGGAAGAACACCATTCCCAGCTGGCTGCCTGTCTCCATTTAGCAATGACCTCCTGCTCCCTAGAAAATTCTGAGGCCTGCTAGCTTTTGGGTTTCTCAATCTGACAGCCAGCCCTTCCCGCTGGATGTATAGCAGCTGTGCAATGCAGCAATTCCCAACACCGTTATTATCTCTCTCAGGGCCCTCCAAGTAGGGACTATAAGGTGAAAGATTTATATAATCTGAAGAGAAACCAGAATATAACAGGGACTATAAATTGGTCAATTACTGGACAAAATTTCAAAGAATCATTTAAAAGTTACATGTGTTTGGGCCATAGCTCTAGCTGGGGTAAAGCTCTTGCCTACCATGCACAAGGCCCTCCCTGGGTGGGATCCACAGCATTGCAGAAAAATGAAAATGAGATGAAAAATAAAGAGGATAAGGATTTTGACATTTTGTTTTAACTTAAAACATATATGGAGGGGGGCTAGGGCGATAGCTCTGTGGCACAAATGCCTGCCTGACAAGTGAAAGGTCATGAGTTCGAACCCTGGTTCCATAAAAACAAAACAAAACAAAACATATATGTGAAGCTGGGGAGATAGCTTGGCAGTCTAAGCACCTCCCTGGCAAATACAAGGACCTGGTTTCAGTCCCTGGTACCACACGGCATGCCGGCCCTGGAATTCTGGGTGTACTGTGTGGACCGCTGAAACTGGACATGGTAACGCACACATGTAATCCCAGAACTGGGGAGGCTGAGACAGGAGGATCACTATGAGTCCCAGCTGCATAGTGAGGCCATGTACCAAATAAATAAATAAGCAAATAAATATTAGGGAAAAATATACAGCCAGGGATGTAAAACAGTGGCACAACACTTGCCTGGCAAGTACAAGGACCTTTTTGCTTACTCAGGCTACCTTATGGGTAGGACTGGGGATCAAATTGCCATCCTCTGTGCCTGAGTAGGATTGCAGGCACAAGCACTTAAACCACTGAATTATCCCAAAAGCCCCCCCATAAAACATATATATGTATACTAATTTGATGATTTTTTTTTTTTTTTCTTTTTGAGACAGGGTCTCACTATGCATTTCAGGCTGGTCTTGAACTCACTTTTGTAGCCCAGACTGCTCTTGAACTTACACTGATTCTCCTGCCTCAGCCTCCCAAGTGTGGGGATTATAGGTGTGTGCCACCACACTCAGCTAACTTGCTGATCTTTTGATATAAGGTTGACATCTTTATTTATGTCTTCTTGGTTTTTAAATTTATTTTTTGAGACAAGGGCTCACTGTAGTCTAGGCTGGTCTTAAACTCAGTAAGTAGCCCAGGTTGGACTCCAAGTCATGGCAATCCTGCTGCCTCAGCCTCCTGACTGCTGAAACTATAAGAATGCACCACCATGCCAAGGCACTTATTTTCATTTATTTACTTACTTATTTATTTATTTATTTTCGCGGAACCCAGGTTTGAACTCACAACTTTGCACTTGCCAGGCAGGCACTTGTGCCATGGAGCTATCTCCCCAGCCCCTATCTATTTATCTATCTATCTATCTATTTATTTATTTATTTTTAAACCTCATTTATTTATTTGTGTTCTGGCTGGCTCAGCCTACCCTGGGGATGGGGCTGGCGCAGCATGTGGTGCCGGGGATTGAATCACAGTCCCTGCAGTTGCCTAAGTTTGCCAAAGCAAGCTCTTTAGACCACTGAACCATGTCACTGGCCTCTATTTATTTATTTTTAATACTAGGAATTGAGCTCAGGGTGTTGAGCAGCAGAGCTACATCCCAACTTTGTTTGTTTGTTTATTATTATTTATTTTTGTTTTGGCTGCCTCAGTCTGCCCTGACAGTAGGAATGAGGATCAAACTGCCATCCCCTGTGCCTGCACAGAAATTTCTGTGCAGGCTTTTTAACCACTGAGCTAACCCAAAAGCCTCCTGTTTATTTATTTTGAGGCAGGATCCTGTTAAAATGCTCAGGCTAGGGGCTGGGGAGATAGCTCCATGGCACAAGTGCCTGCCTGGCAAGTGCAAGATCGTGAGTTTGAACCCCAGTCCCGCAAAAAAAAAAAAAAAAATGCTCAGGCTATCCTTGAACTTTCAATCTTCCTACCTTAGCCTCCTGATTATCTAGGGTTTATAGGTATATATACGTAGTTTAATTTAATTTATTTTATTTTGGTGTATCTGTCTGTACATGCATGTTAGTGGGGGTTAAACTCAGGGCCTTTACACTGAGTTCTATCTCCAGCACTTTTTTATTTTCTGTTTTGAGACAAGGTCTCACTAAATCACTAAATTGCTCAGGATGGGCTTGAATTTGTAATCCTACTGCTTCAGCCTCCCAAAGTGCTGAGACTACAAACATACACTACCACACCTGGCTTAATTTAATTTTTAATTTAAATTTTTTAAATTTTATTTTTACTGTTAAAAAAAATGATGAAATATACCTTAATCTAATTTTATAGTTTAGTAACATTATGTGTATTCATATTGTCACTCAAGAAATTTTCAGCTATGTGTGGTGACATAACCCTGCAATCCCAGCACTTGAGAGGCTGAGGTAGGAATACGATCACTGCCAGTTTGCGGCCAGCCTGGATTACACAGCGAGTTCAAGGCCACTATACTATAGCATGAGACCCTGTCTCAAAGAAAGAAATAAGGATATATATATATATATATATATATATATATATATATATATAGAGAGAGAGAGAGAGAGAGAGAGAAAATTTCCAAATTTCCAGAACTTTTTCACCCTGTGAAACTGAAAAGAACAAAATGAAACCCTGGCTGAGCATGGTAATTCAGGCCGGTAATCCTGGTGCACTCAGGTGGGTGAGGCAGGACGATCACTAAATCTGATGCCAGCCTGTGTTCCATAGTAAGTTCAAGCAAGAGCCTTTCTCAAAAATAAAACAAAATGAACTCTATAAACTGGGGATAGGGCCAGGGAGATAGCTCAGTGGCTTAAGTGACTGCCTGGCAAATGCAAGGTCCTGAGTTTGATCCTGGGTGCTGAAAACAAACAAATAAACTGCTTCAGAAAGTGGTAATATAAACTGGGGATATAGCTCAGTCATTCCCAGGATTCAGTTGTCAATCAATCAATCAATCAATCAATACAACAAACAAAAACCCAGTTGGAACGTCTGTACACTTTTTTTTTTTGTGGTCAGCTCAGCCCACCCTGGGGGCAGGGCTGGCACTGGGCATGTGGTTCTGGGGACTGAACTTCCGTCCCTGTGCTTGCCTGAGCAGGGACCTTAGATCTCTGAGCTATCTCACCAGCCCCAGGTGGCATACCAACCTGAAAGTGCCTTATCTTGTGTGATCTCAGAAGCTGAGCAGAGTCGGACCTGGTTAGTACTTGGATGGGAACATCTGTGCTATTAAAGAACAGCTCAGATCTGGATGTGGTGGCTCACACCTGTGATCCCAGCTCTGGGAAGGCTGAGGCAGGGGATCAATTACAGTTTGAGGCCAGCCTGGGCTACATAGTGAATTGAAGCCCAGCCTGGACTACAGAGCAAGACCCTGTTTTCAAGCAAACAGACAAACAAAAGCTCCTCACCTCTGTCTCTCCTGCCCTGACCTCCCCCCATCTGCTTCCTGTCTCTAGAAACCGCATACCTCCAAGGACCCCATAGAAGAATCCTATAGCCTTTTTCTCTCTGGCAGCAGCCATTTTTTTAGCATCTGCTTTTTTCAGTTTTTTCTAAAGCACAATTTAGTTGTCATAGAAATAATCATTTCCTTTCTCGCTCATATCCATGGCTGAGTTCTGGCCTCGCTGAATTATGCAATCATAGTAACAAGAGGAACAGACATGCACACATTTGGGAACATGCTGCCTGGGTTCTCAGAGAGGCTGGGATCTCAAATGGGACCAAAAATGGAGGGCATTCACTAAGGGATGGAGCCAGTTGAGGCTGGGACATAGCAGACTCGCAAAAGCCTGACTCTGGCTGCAGGGGAGGAGGGAAGTTGGGAGGAAGTGTCCAGGCATCAGCATGGGTATAAATCAAGGTCACAAGGACAACTCGCTGTCCTGCAGCTGAAGTCACCCACCTCCTGCTACCTCGGGGGTGCTCCAGCCTGCCACCCTATGTGCCCTCAGTCATTAGCCATCCAATTGATTGGCAAGTTGGCCTTGGTATGAATGCAGCAGTGGCTTGTAGTCAGCTTGGTTAACTGCCTATCAATTGGAGGAGCTGTTCTCAGGGTGATGGAGATGGCAAAAGGCTGATCCTTAGCACATCAAGGATAGATTCAGCTCAGCTTTTATTTATTTATTTTTTAAATCTTTTTCTTTTTTTTTCTACAGGGTCTCACTACACAGCTCAGACTTATAGTGATCCACTTGTTTCCTGTCTCCCAAGTGCTGGGATTACAGGCGCGTGCCACCGTGCCCAGACTCCATCACTGGCTCAGAGCACTGGAGAGCAGGCCCATGCGGCAGGCAGGGCCAGGAACCGAACCCTGGCCCCTGCACTTCCCTAAGCAAGGGCTTCATCTGCTGAGCTATACCTCTAGCCCTACTCAACTCAGCTTTGTGTACCAGAAAATGCATTAAGAGCCGAGTGTGAGGGCACACTCCTATAATCCTAGCACTTGGGAGGCTGAGGCAGGAGGATCATCACAAGTTTCAGGCCAGCCTGGACTACATAGTGGGTTCAAGGCCAGCCTCAATTGCATAATGAGAACTCCATCTCTTTTTTTTTTTTTTTTTTTTAATTTTTT
>PVKN010004243.1:0-34180 GCA_004027915.1 Capromys pilorides
ACCATTATGATTGCTCCTTTTATTTGAATACAATGCCCTTGTAACTTAAAGAATAAAACTTTAAACCAAACAAGTAACTTTAAAAATACATATGGAAATGATCAGCGTAATGCAATTTCTTTTGCTAAATAAGATAAATAAAAGCAAATTCTCCAGTTACAAAATACACACGCACAAAAACATTTTACGAAATACCTCTTTAACAATTTCCACAACTTTATATTCTGAGATATTATGACCATGATGATACTAAGTGTTTATATATTGCATAATGAGAAAATATTTCTTAGAATACTTAATGAACAGGATAAGCCCAAAGGCATTTCCAAGTTATGCAGAAACATAAGGACTCAATGATTTACAGAAGGACTAAATTTTTCTAGTTCACTGTTTTTCAAAGTGCCGATCACCACCCACGAAGGTTATAGTCATCTGTTTTCTGAAATAACATAAAATTTAATGGAAAATATATAGAAAGAGCAAATATGAGTCTATGGAGCTTCGTTTTGACATATGTGTAGCAACGTAAGTACAAGTATTTGTACACATCTGCGTGTGTGCATGTGTGCATACACTATGTCCTGAGTCATAGTCAGAACATAAAATACATTTTTTAAGCAAGCTGCCTGGAAAGTGCAAGGTCCTGAGTTTAATTCTCAGCATCAAAACACATATAAATGTGGGTCAGATTCAAAATGTTTAAGAACTGCACATGCAGTTGATTCATAAACAAGATAGAGTGTTAAAGGACTAACAGTTCAGAGACTTCCAAAGATAATAAATAATCAACTTGAGTACCAAAGAGCTGGCCTCAAATCTAGACGAATAATTCAATCCCCTCCCATATCAGTACATCATGGGAAATAGTAAGTCATCAAGCTTGTCTTGAAGATACGGTGTGACATGATACTGTATGCATGCAAGATGCTCAGGACAAGGCCTGGCTAGAACACACAGGAAATGTCAGCTACCATTACTTTCCAGAATAATGGAAGAGCCTCCCTATCTCTGATTAAAGCTAGCCTGCTTCAAGATATACTCACTCCCCTCAAGGACATCAGCATCTGCCTCACAAGTTCGCCCTCATCTTCAATTCCTCCTGCTGATAGCCCTGGACTGGATGCAGAGCTCAGCCATGCAATGGTCAGCTTTTCATTACTGTGACAAATGCCTGAGATAATCAACTGAAAAGAGGAAAGGGTCAGGTTGGTTCATGGCCTCAGAGATTTTGGTTCCTGTTCAGGAAGCCCTGTTGCAAGGCATCTGACAACAGCAGCATACACCAGAGCAAAACCACTCAGAGCATGCTAGAGAAACAAAAGAGAGGGTGCTGCCGTCCTCACCAGATGTGTCCCCACAAACCTAGGGACCTCCCACTGGCCACAGTGATTAAGGTTTCTGCCACCTCCCAGTGCCGCCAAGCTGAATTCTAAGGCTCCATCACATGGCTTTGGGAAGATGCTCTGGATCCCAGCTACAGCAGACAGAAACCATCCCCAGGCACAGGGAAGGACAGATAGTTCCCCAGCACACCCATGCTGGCTCTGCATGGCTTCCAGCCCTGGAGGATTGAGAGAGACGGAGGAGTGACAAAAGCCACAGCCTTAAGTCACCTTCAAATAGGATGTCAGCTTCACTGGGGAGTGACCTGTGGATCATTTATTATTCATTACATTTGCTTTCCTTTACAAAGGACCATCTTAAAATCCAGTTGAAAACACTAAAAACTGATGCTGAGTTCAAAAACAGATGAGTCCTAGCAACTGAGGTGGAGCATAGCTAGGAGACACGCAGTGTGCTAGAAGGAAAGCATGTGGTTTTCACATCTTACTAAATTCTTTTCTGGGGCTGGCAAGATGGTTCAGTGGTCTAAAGCGCCTGCTTAGGAAAGCTCGGGCAACTGTAGGGACTGCGGTTCGATCCCCGGCATCACATGCTGCGTCAGCCTCACCACCAGGGCAGGCTGAGCCAGTCATAAAATAAATAAACAAACAAACAAATAAATAAATTTAAAAAAAATAAATTCTTTTCTATTGGTCCATGTTTACAGTACATAGTGATCACATTTATCAGGGGCATTTGGCACATGAACACAGAACATCGTAATGTATTTTACATCTCCTTCCTCCTCCCTCCACCTAGATCTCTTGGTCCAGTTTCCTTTTGCCAAAGATCTATCACATAGTGCCTTTTTCAAGAGGCACTATGTAAGGCAAGATAAAGTTGTGAACTTTCTAATGTGATAATAAAAAGTAGACCATTATTGCTGTTTCTTCCTAACTATGCCTTACATGTAAGTGCCTTACATGCTTTACCTAATTAATGCCCAAGAAATGCACAAGGTAAGTTTTCTGGTTACCTTCCATTTTTTGAATGGAAAAGCTGAAGACTCAAGAGGTTAAGAACTCTGGGTGTGGTGGCACCCACCTGTAATCCCAACTTGGGAGGCAAAAACCAGGAGGATCACTATGAGTTTGAGCTGCGTAGTGAGACCCTGAACCAAAAAAATAAATAAATAAACAAAAACCTCTGGTTAAATGAGGAAGCTGGGGTTCACATTGGCTGTCAACTCTGGGGTCAGTGCTCATCAGACTCCAGTATCCTCCATAGTCTAGCGGGTCCACCCCAGGCTTCCTAAACAGGATATTGATGGTGCAAAGCAACCAGGCTTTCATCTGCCCTTTCGGTAGACTGGAGCTGGGAAAGACCCCTTGGAACTTGTTAGCTAATGCAGCAGTACTGGTGAAAGACAAGAAAGCAGACTTTGGGTATCAGCACTGTGGGTGGAGCAGACAGCTTAGGACTTTAGCCAAATTTGACAGATGAGACTGAAACAAATTGGTGGTTACTTGCAGATGAGTCTCAGAACTGCAGCGGGAGCAGGTCTGGAGGCAACATGATGAGGTCCCTTTGGGCCTGGTGGCTGAAGCTCAACCAGAACAGTCTGGAAAGGAAGACAAAGCAAATTTGCACACAAAGAGGTTATGCAGGCTCTGGAGCCAGACTGTGGGGATGACAGTCTCACTTGTGACACTGAACAGCTCTGTGACAGAAGGTGAGGAAGAGGTTGTATGTAAAACATCACCAGAGAGGTCCAGGAAGCCTGGCCTGGGAGTGGGAGGAAGGAGAGGACCACACACACAAGTGAAGAAACGGTTCTGCCACTGGCTTGCCACTCCCTTCCACTGAACCTGACTTTCCTGCAGCCCCCAAGCTGCCTGGAGACCTCTTTGTACCAAAAGGAATCGGGGGACTCATCCAGCAAGGGTTCTCTCCATTGGTTCCCAAGTCAGCCCTCTCCCAATTAGACCCAAATTCATCAAAGATCTGGGGTTTAGTTATCAAATGTCTTCCAAAGTTCTGTGTGTGCTGTGAGGGCTTTGGATGGTGACTGAATCATGGGACACCATGCTCATTGCTGGATTTGTCCATGAATGAGCTTATGCCACTTATGTTGCAGCAAGTGGGGGCTGAGTGGAGCAGGTCACCGGAGCTGAGCCTCAAGGATCTTTTGCAAGCTTTGGTTCTCTCTCTCTCTCCCTCTCCCTCTCCCTCTCCCTCTCCCTCTCCCTCTCCCTCTCCCTCTCTCTCCTGGTTGCCATAGGCTGAGCAGTTTTCTCCCACCAGGTCCTTCTGCCATGATGCTTCTGCCTCAAAGCTATCTCACCATGAACTGATCCCTCTGAAGCTATGAGCCAAAATCAGCCTCTTGTTCTTTAAGCTGAGCTTACCAAGTATTGTGTACCAGTGGGGAACTGATCAGTACAAATGGCCTCTAATTGCATTCTTTCTGAGTTTTTTGTTCTGAGATGCATGTTTGTCCCATGTTGGATTTTGAGACTGACTCTTTTCAGGGTCTCAATGACTCTGCCTTTTTGATGTGAGTCAGTAAACTGTGCCTCAGCCAGTGGACGAAGACATGCTCCTGGATCACCACCTGGCCTGACTCGAGGGCGCCAAGGGAAGAACCAGCACCCACTTACTGTCCTACTTACTCTTCTCTCATTGCTGAGACAAATACCTGGCTAAGGGAGGAAAGGTTTGTTCAGCTCACGGTTTGTAGAGGTTTTGGTCCATGATCACCTGGCTCCAAGGAAGATTGACGCAGTAGAGGGGCCTCTTTCTGTCCCTTACATTGTGCGCAGGCTCCCCACCCTTGCGTTCACACCCTCAATCGCAGCACTAGACCCTGAATCAGTCAGAAACTCTAGATTTACCTGTCTCCAAAAGGTCCACTCCCATGACTGCTTGAAACTCTGGGTGAACATGCACACATCAACCATAACACACGCTGTCTAGTTAGCACCCCCTCCCACTCTCCCAGGTGACACAAACAGCATGCAGCTCCGGGAGGCTCTACACCAGGCCATCGGCTGCAAAGCTGGTCTCTGTCACTGGGGCCACCATCACCCAGTGTAGCATCAGTATCAGGGTCCAGCCCGGAGCCCAGTAAATTCACCCTGAAATCATGTGTGCATGTTTCCAAGATTTATCACTCACAAAAGGGAGAGCCCCCCAAAGGAGGGGGTTGTAGGGTCCTTTCTGCTTCAGTCCCTACACTGCTACAGGGCTGATGGTGCACTCCTGCAATCCCAGCATGCCGGAAGGCTGAGGCAGGGGATCCTGAGTTTGAACCCAGCCTGGGCAACTTCATAGTTCAGCAAGATCCTGTGTTAAAAAAAAAAAAGGCGGGGGGGGTGCTGGGAGTAAAGCTGAAAGTGAAGGTTTTGGGTTCAAATCCTAATACTACATCAAAAAATAAAAACTCAAAATAAAATAAAATCACAGTGAGGCATGGTAGTGAGTGTCTCCCCATAACTCTGCACTCAGGAAGAAGAGGCAGGACCATTGCCCTGAGTTTGAAGCCAGCCTGGGCTACATAGCGAGTTCAAGGCACCCTGAACTATATAATGAGACCTTGCCCCACACAGACACACAAAGCCCTACACTGCAGAGATCAATAACTTGCTGCTGCCCTGAAGTCCTCCCGCTAAGCCCATTACAGCTCTCTGCATGCCAGGTACTGCAGGAAACTAACGGAAAGTTGCTTGCAGAGCTAGAATATAAAGCAGCACGCAAAGAAATATAACCACCAAGATTCAGCTATCCATCTGCTTAAAATATGGTGAATTAAATGTTGATTAAATCTCATCTGATTTCAGCCCTGTGGGGATTTTCCAAAATCTCCCTCATGTCACAGCCCATGTCCACAGCCACCTGGCCCCTGAGGGCCTCCAGGGACTGGAACTCTCCCACGCTCCTCTGCTCCCCAGGCCCCGGCTCTGCATCTCCCCATGCTGGGTCTTCGCAGCCCATGCATGCTTGGAATTTCTTTCTTCCTCCTTCCATCTTGCTCCCAATCTTGCCACTTTTTCAAGGGAACCATTTTTTTTCCTGCGTAATACTTCCAGAATTTCATTAGGCAACAAACGATGCAATTGTTCCAGTCTTTTCTCCAATGCAATTAGAGAAAGAAAAGGGAATCTGGTTGAAGAAGGACTGAAAGGGCTAACAGCCTGGAGTCAGCGAGCCCAGGGAGATGTCAGCGCTTGAGCATCAGGGCGCCCAAAGGAAAAGCTCAGCAGGCTGTGATTACCCCTGGGAAAAGCAGGCTGGTGATGCCCAGGCTTTCCACTGGTGTCTCAGAAAGGTAACCAGGAGGACAGGAGATACCATATCCAATTCCGTGCCAAGTACAGGAATGTACACGCACACACATGTGCACATACACACACACACACACACACACACACACACACCTTCAAATTAAGGCTGAAAGAACACTGCTCGTTAAAAGAAGAGCTGGGCCTGAGGGTGATATCTGTCATCCTAGCACTCTAGAAGCTGAGGCAAGAGGATCCCTGTGAGTTCAAGGTCAACCTGGAATGAGACCCTGTCTAAATAATACAACAAGGAAAGAAATAAAAGAATTAGTGAATTGATTTTCCTTCTCTTTTATGATTTTATCAGGGCTTCTCTTGTAAATTCCCAAGAACCTTGCATCACAGAAGCACTTGGGAAACTGTCTCTCTGCAAATTTGCTTGTTTTTCTTTTGTGTTCTCCTGGCCACTGAGAACTTCCCAGGACCCTAAGGACTATCCCTGCAATTCACAAAAAGCTGGTCCCAACAAAAGCATCAGGCACCGAACAAGCAAGCGGGTGGCCCAGTGAAATATGCACATAGTTTAACAAACGTGTGCCCTGGCTCCTCTCCTCCTGTGCTGTTAGCAGCTGCAGGCCACAGCTGGGAATCACCACCACAGGCCACCTTGGCACCCCTGCCTCAGCACTGACAAGAGCCCTGCTCTGGCTGTGTGCAGGGGCAGGCCTCTGCACCTGGCCTCGGCACCACCTAATAATGTGGCTTTCCATGGTGTGACTCGATTCTGGGATCAGAGTCTGCATAATTCATCTTGGTGTCTGACAGGTTTTTGATAGCGTTGCAGCAGAGAAACAGGCAGCAGGAAAAAGTGAAAGGGGCCTTATTATCTTTGAGGACATGGAGAGAATCTGGGGATAATAAGGGCTTCTCTGAGTTGGAACAAAGAGAGGTTGAGACTTTATGACCTTTTGCCAGGGGTTTGAGGAGCATGTCCAGATATACCTGAGAAACTGACTGGGGTCTTCCCTAAGGTGGAGGGAAGGGTGAAAGAAAATTGAACAGTGGACTGAGTTGGAGAAGGGAAGAGGTGGTCTTGGGGAAGAGGAGGTGTTGTTTTCAGGGCTTCAGCCATATTAGATGATCGCCATAGTGATTCAGCAATTTATACCAGGGCCAGAACCTATCAATGTCTACGTAAGCTTTGGAAACCCCCAGGTGGTTGGAACCCCAAAGTTCCAGAAAAAAAGAGAATCCAGGCATTTTCCAAAGTGTCCACCCAACAGTGTCAGCCTTAGAAAAACAGTATCAGAGTGGTGGGGTGGGTCACACTTGTCATCCTAGCATTTTGGGAAACTGAGGCAGGATGATCTCAAGTTTTAACCCAGCTTGAGCAACTTAGTGACTTGAAGGGTCTCTCATACTTAGACTTTTTTTTCTGGCTCAGGCTGCCTTAAGGGCAGGTCTGGGGATTGAACCACTGCCCCCTGTGTCTGACTTGATTGCCTGAGCAGGTGTTTAAACTATTGAGCTAACCCATAAGCCTCCCTAGATCTTTTTTTTTTTTTTTTTTTAGTTCAGAAAGAGACAGGGATGTAGTTCAGTGCAGAGGTCCTGGATTCAGTCCCCAGTACCACAAGACAAATGAAGAACCCTCCAGTTAATACTGACAGTAACTGGCATATTCACATCCCCTATGGTTGCGTGCCACACAGTTAACTGTACCTTAACTATAGACAATACACTCACTATCCAACATGGAGAAGTTTCTTTTTTCCCACTTTTCATTTCACTTCTCCTTAGAGAATGGGCATCTCCAGGCAGATCAGACTCACCTTTCACCAGCCTTCATCACTATCCTTTGGTATTAAAGCAAGAAGTTAGGGTTTGGCCCCATGACTGAGTAAGTGGATGTGGCCTTTTAATCCTGGCGATTCAGGACACATAAGAAAAAAAACCGTGCTGCTCTGCACCTGGACCAATCAATCAGAAAGCACTACCTTCAGTCCTTCTAGTGTAAGATCAAGCAGGGTTTTGATAGGACAGCCTAGTTCTGACATTAGCCTGAGAATGAAAGATATAGAGAGCTGCTGTCCACAGCCATTGTTCACTCAGTTTCCTCTGTCTTCAGTGGCCACATCTCACTCTGCACAGTGAACTGTAATAAGTGTAAAACTTCGCTACCATTTCAGAACCTCTGGAGAGGCCCCACAGCACCCCAGAACTGGGTAAGAATAGCATCCCTACTGCCCATGGGGTCACCTCACACTCAATCTCCATCCTGGTGGCCCTGGGTCTTCCCGTGAGCAGTGCAGATGTTCTGATTCCTCCAGATACAATAAGCACCTCTGAGCAGCAAACGGCAGATGAGGGGTCTGTGCTCCGGCTGCCGTGGTCCTGGCGGCCCTGTTGCAGCCTGCCCTGCCCTGGACCTAAGACCCATTGCCCACACAGACTGCCACTTGCTAGGCTTCAGCTGTCTGGTATCACAGGTGTGCTGCTTTTATTTTCAATTTTATAAACAATGGAAACCCATGAAATCACAGATGGCATTTTTAATGCTGTTCCTCCTATTTGATTTTCTAAAACAACAGAACAAGTTAGTTTATCACCTTGATGCTCAGCTTCATTCATTTATTTATTCATTTATTTATTTATGTATTTGATACCAGGTCTGGCTACATGGCTCAGGCTCATAGTGATCCTCATGTCTCAGCCTCCAGTGCTGGGATTACAGGCGTGTACCACCATGCCTCATTTCAGCACAGCAGGCAGTACCAGGGATCAAACCCAGTACCTTGTGCTTGCCAGGCAGGTATTTAGACTGCTAGACACTCAGCTTCTTTGTCTGCAGAATAAGAATAATCTACCAGGTCACGGAGGAAAAGGAATAAAACAGCATGGATATATAGAGCCCTGTCCAGATAGGGATCAGTGATGCATAGGTCAGGCAGCAGTGGAAGTAAAGGAAGCCCCTAGCTCCAGGCCAGCTGAACTTAATCCTTGAAGGAAGCCTTGAGTATCTATTATGGTCTGTATCTTAAATATCCCCTCAAAACTCATATGCTCATGGCTTGGCCTCCCACTGTGGGACTCAGACTTTAGAATAGGAGGTAGAGGACCCTTTAAGGCATGGGGCCTAAAGGGCTGGCCAAATAGCTCAGCACATTAAAGCATCTGCAAGCAGTTGCAGGGGTAAGGGAAGGGAGTGTTGATGGTTCGATCCCAGGCCTGCCATGCCCAACCTGATCGCCAGGGCACATTGAGATGGTAATTGAGACTGAGCTTGGTGGTGCACACCTGTAATCCCAGCTCTTGGGAAGCTGTAAACAGGTGAATCACTATGAGTTCGATCTAGTAGTAATACCCTGAACACCCTGTAGACCCTTCCCTAAAATACAAAAATTAAAAAATAAAAAATAAAGGCATGGGGCCTAGTGGGCAGCGTGAGGTCATTGGGGGCGTGCCCTCAGGAATATTCGGACCCTGCCTCTGACTTCCAGAGTAACCCCCAAGCAGTGAGGTGCAAAGGGTCAGGATTGGGTGATCCAGGTTGGCGTTTTTGATCTCTAGTTCTCAGAGCTGATTATCTTCTGGCTAGGTCTTAATTTCAAGCAAAGGGAGTAGCTATTACATGAAAGAAATGAGGATTTTGTAAAAAAAAAAAAAAAAAGTCAGGTGTATTTTTGTACCCAGACTGCAACTCACAATTTAATTTCAGAGGAAAAAAAAAGCACAGGAACATTCTAGCTTCCTTTCCACCAAGAGAGAATTCAGTCAAGAGACAGCAGATTGGTCAGGGCAATTCATGCTGCAAACAAGGGCCTCCAGTGAATCCATAGACGTGATACTCCACGTCCAGAAAACACATGTACTGATTTGTCAAAGTGCAAAGTAGCTAACTTAGAGTACGGCTAGAGTGCCTAACTGTGAGTACCGTTACCAGGTGTGATCTTACACCATCGAACAGAAAGGAAGCTTGTAAAAACATGACGCTGTGTCCTCACGCACCTCAGTCACTGGATCTGGCACTGTGCAACTTCTGACTCTTGCCCAAAGTCAAAACGACTATGAAAGGGCAGGATTTTGAATCCTTTCAGAACAAAGGAGGCCACAACAGTGCAGCTAAAGATCCTCAGAAAAGAGGACTCCAAAGCTGTTGCAGAGAGCAGCAAGCAGGATAGGACAAATGTGTGCAAAGCAAAGATTTTGAAGGGACTTATGGTAATTTGTCTTTTCATGTAATGTCTTTTTGATTTTAATATTCCCCCATTCCTGATCACACACAGAGATGGGGTTAAGAGACTCGCCAGAGGTGGGTATGTCCTGTGAATTCTGCTTCCCTGGAGAGGCCTGGGCACTTCACACAAACACCATCTTTCGCCTCAGAGAGCAGCAGATTTGCCCCCAGTGAGTGTCCTTCAGGGGAGTCTTTGTCCACAGGTAACACCCCAGGAAAAGGACCAGGTAGACCTCAGGCCCACAGGGCTGAACTGTCCCTGTCCTCCCCCTGCCGCCCACCTGAAAAGTCAGAGCATGGAGTGTGGAACCTTGGGAGTGACATGCTATTCTACCTGGAGCCATTAGTCAAAGATTAATTCGCAGTGGAATTAGTATTGAGCTGGCATTCATTTTCCATTCTCAATTAGCAGGGTTGAGGTAGAGAATGTCACCAGTCCACAGGAAGCACTGGAACAGGGGAACCTGGATCCTTATCCTGCTTTAGAGTAGAGTCCTTGATTGCTGGGACGTCCTCCAAGCAGCTCTTAACTGCTTTCCCCCCTGTACCTGCGGCTGTCCCCTTTCCTCATTGCCATGTTAATGAGCCTTCTTAAATCTGAATCCACTCCTCCTTCTTGACCCCTGTCCCTTGCTTTCAGCCTTCCGGAGGCTTCCCGCCTGTGAGCCGCACCCCAGCCTCTTAATTACTCCTTCCTTTATCCTCCTGACCTGACTCACGCGGAGCACTGCCCTATACTTCCCCATCAGTCATTTTAACGCTCTGCAGTCGCCCCTCAGCGGCCTCTGCTCAGTTCATCACCCAAGTACTCAGGACTTCCTGAAGAGCAAATAAACGCACTGGAGGTGGCAGGACAGATCCCAGTTCTGCTTTATAACCTTAGTCTATAATAAGTGTGCTGAAAATTACAGTGGGCAGCGCTGAAGGGGTGTGAAGGGAGAACGGGACTGGCAGTTGGTGCTGAAAGATGCTGAGGGAATGATCCATCCCTTTGGAGAAAGGGAGGCAAGTGGTGCATGCAGCTGCAGGAACCAGGGCACAGGTCCCCTAAAGCCTGGCCATCAGTACCCAAGAGTCTTCAAGGGCAGTGCTGTGGCAGAGTGAGTTGTACTGGTGAGGGGTTGGCACTGGCTTGGGAGAAGCTAGGATCTTAGAGTTAAACCAATGCCGATGGGTTAAGAAGTCCTACAAGACTTCCCACCTGTCCCTCAAAGCCTGCGACTCCATCTCCACAGTCACAAGAAAAATGCAAACTTAGCTCTTAGACCTAATGGAAAGAGACATATAGATATCTTTGTTGATAGGTACTTGGCACAACAGAGAAGCAGGCAGAAGGAAGAAGAGAAAGGGGCTTTACGTTCTTTGAGGACATGGATAGAATATGGGAGGCTGGGGCTTTTATGGCCTTTTGCCAGGGGTGGAGTTCGGAGGGGATGCCTAGATATATTTGAGGGAGCTGATTGGGGGTCTTCCCTGAGGTGACAGGAAGGGTGGAAATAAATTATGTCTTGGGCTAAGTTGGAAAAGAAGGGGGAGGTAGTCTTGGGAAGATGGGCTTTTGTTCCAAGGGCATCAGCCATAGTAGATGACCACCATAATGATTTTAGCAATTCATGCTAGAGCCAGAACCTATTATTTGTCACAATCCAAAATGAGACACAGCAGACAGGGGTTGTGATATGACTGCCCATGCTGCCTCCTGCCTCCTAGTGTTGTAGGCAGCTAAATTATGTAGATATAGTATAGGTAGTCAGACAGGGCCAGGCCTTCAAGGAGACAGTATGGAAAGAAGATGACTTTGCAACTTGGAAGAGACCGGCACTCTTGTGTTGGCCAGACCTCAAGACAAAAGAGTAAACAAATGCAGCCACATCCTTCCCTAGGGTTGGGCATCAGGGATCCATATTCTAGGGTTTTTGGGGGTTTTTTGTTTTGTTTTTGGCTGGCTCAGGCTGCCTTAAGGCTGGGTGTGGGGATCAAACCATCATCCCCTGTGCCTGACTGGGATTGCCTGCGCAGGTGCTTAAACCACTGAGCGAACCCAAAGGCCCCAGAGGGATCTATATTCTAAATAGGTATCAAGCACCTTAGAAGAGCCAGAAAGAGTCACTGACCCAATTCCCAACAGGAAAAGACCCTGTCCTATATTCAGGTCTGCTTGCTACATGCTTCCTGATTTGGTCCTCGATTTAATCAATTTTACCTGAGCAGTGGTGCTTGTAACCTTATTGGTTGACCATAGTTTCATCCCACCTCATGCCCACCTAAGTGAGATCCCATGTTCTCCACCTCAGACCCGCCTCAGCACATGATTTTACTCTATAAAAATCCCTGGAAGATACAGCTTCCAGGGCAACCCACTGGGATCTCTCTTCTGTCCTCTCAGGCAGGAGCTTTCTTTCCCCTAATAAATTTATTCTGCTGTTGTTCCTAAAATTCATTCTTCAGTTTTAGAGAACATGAACGCATCCCAGGTACTTTTCAAGTAGGGAATTTCATCCCCTGTATCAAGTAGTATGCAAGTTCTTATATACAAGACATGATCAAAACTGTGATCAATTTTAATTTTGTAACATATTAACGTAAAAGACATACTGCTGTTAATTTCTCCCAAAATAATTCTGTTTTTTAAAATTCACTCATCCCATCATCCTTCCCCATTTCTGCAGCAGCTCTGCAGTCCTCTTTCCTGAGGGTCTTTAGTTGCACTGCCCTGCCTGCCTCAATGTCCTGAATCAACTCAAAGCATCTCTCACTCATGGTCATTTTGACTTTGAAGAAGACTCAGAAGTCACACAGTGCCATACCTGGTGGCACTGACTACAAATCTGGGCTGCATAATGAAACCCTGTACCAAATACATAAATGAAAAAAAAAAAAGAAAAGAAACCTAACATTTATCCTTTGGATTTAGAGAATGTGAACTCATCCCAGGTATCTTTCAGGTTGGGAATTTCTTTCTCCTGTAACAATAGTCCTTCCCTAGTGCTGGGATTACAGGTGTGTGCCACCACGTCCAGAAGGACACTGGCTCAGCGTGCCCCTGGATAGGACCAGCGTGGCATTTGAGACCCAGAATGGAACCTTGGTCCCTGCTCTTGCCAAAGCAGGCATTTACTCCACTGAATATATTTCTTGGAGGAAACAAAGGTTCTGTCCAAGAGAGGGACAAAGGGGACCTGAGTGGGTTGCCACGGGCCCTGCCAGTTCCATAGAGCAAAGTCAAGAGGTGAGGTGGACCTAAGATGGAAAACACAGGACTCCCAAATGAAGTGGGACAAAACCATGGTCAACCAATGGGATTACAAGTATCATTGCTCAAGTAAAACTGGTTGTACCAGGACCAAATGGGGAAATGAGTCACGGAACAAGCAGAGGTGAGGACAGAACAGGGGCTTTACTTGGAGAGGGTTGGATTAGTGGCTCTCTCTGGCTTTTCCAAGGTGAATGCTACCCATTTAGCATATCAGGGCCACGGAAATAGCTCAGTGGTCTAAGCACCACCTGCCTAGGTAAGCACAAAGACCTGGTTTAATCCCCATACCACATGCCACCCTGGCCCTGTCCCCAGACATGCTGAGCAGGCCACCGAGATTAGGCAGAGTGGCACACACCTGCAATCCCAGCACTGAGGAGGCTGAAAACAGGAGAATCACTACAAATCTGAGTTGTGTAGTGAGACCCTGCACCAAATACATAAAATAAAATTAAATAGAATATCAATCCTGAGGTCCAGCCTTTGGGAGGCATATGAGTGTATTTTTTTCATCTTTTTTTATCTTGAGGTCCAGCCCATAGCAGAAGAGCCTGTCTCTCCCACAGTTTCAGTGTATTGCCTCTTCATTCTGGCTCCTGTCTGACTGCCCATAATATTTCTATCTACCTCAACTGCCTGCAACAGTATGAGAACACAGTATCATGTATGCACGAGCTGCCTTTCAGTTGGATGGCGCTTGGCTACAACATTCATTGTGTCGTTTAGTCACATCTCATGAAGACACTCAGGAAAGAGAACTCCAGAGCTACTGCAAAACATGACAGGGATGAAGAGATGAGTACACTTGAAGCCAAGGGAAGGATTCTGAAGAGGATTCATGGAGTTGTTTCTTTTACTGTTAATTTTCTTGAAATTTAAACCTCTAATTGTTTGATCACCCTGCATGTCCCTCCACATTGGCTCAAGGTTGTCACATGACTTTCTGTGGCCAATAAGATGTCAGCAAACTTGTCACAAGTAGAAACTGAGTAACTCCTATGGTTGGCAACTTTGGAACACTATTTCCATGACACCTGATGTGTGGAGCCCATTCCTAAAGAAACCAAGAGAGGACAACTGTGTCCTCCTGGCTCACAGCCCTCACCAGTAGCCAGAAATGAGGGCACTTCAAACCCTGCTACAGCAGCAAAGAGGCCAAATGGTGCGTGACCCCAGACCTGCCCAGGTCCCCAGCCAACCTGTGAGGCATGATCAAGCAGACAGTGGTTACTCAAAGCCACTGAGCTGAAAGGATTTCTTAGGCAACAATGCATAGCTCTGTGCTTGCACTCATCATTGAGCTCTCAGCAATATTTCAGAGAAGAGGAAGCACTATAAAGATCCACAATTCCTGCAAGATTTATAAGTCATCACAAACTAGTCATAAAAAATTATCCTGGTGTCTGATGGTCATCAAGTCACTTGGTGAGGGCACAGTGAGCACATAGTAGGAAAAGGACCACAGCGTCAGCATCGGAAGCCATGCAGGCCTTGTAGACCATGTCAGATCACTTGGTACAAGTTTTAGGGACAATGGGGATTGATCTGAGCTTGGAATCAAAAGGTGGCACAGTCAGATCTGCACCTTAGAAAGGTTCTCCTGGCTACCAACGAGAGAACGGAGGGGATAAGAATATATGGGTGCTGGAGAAGCCAAGCTGGAGGTGGCAGCCACAAAAGCAGAGGCCACATGACTACACTAAGCCAAGACTGAGCAGGTGAGTTGACAAAGGAAGCCAGTGACACGAGAGTTGTTTATGAAAAATGGATTTTTATTTATTTTTTAAAACAACAGCAAGTGTGAGACGTGTGATTATTCTTATACCCCAACAGCATATGTTGTGAGAGAAGGCATCGTTGCAGTTTTTTTTGACAGGCTTTTATTAATGCTCTGGAAGTCACTCCCCAGACTAGGCATGCAGGCAGCTTGAGATGGAAGTCCCTGCCAGTGGTTCATCCTGATCCAGTAGTGTCTCAGTTACTCTTCTCTCATTGCTGGGACAAATACCTGACACCCAAAATGAAGAAAGGAAAGATTTATTTAGCTCACAGTTACTGGAGGTTTCAGTTCATACTTGGCTGGCTCCAAGGCAGAGGGGCACATGGCAGAGAACAGCAGTTCATGGTGGCAGAACAGCAACAGTGGCAACAAAGAGTCTGTCTCTCTGTCTCACATGTTACATCCAGCCTATCAGCCCAGATTGGATGTAACACTCACATCCATAATCCCAGCAGTACTAAAATCTATAATCCCAGTGGATCCCCCATAATCCCAGTGGATCATGAGTTAATCTCAAACTCTAGAAATCTCCACCCCATGACTGCATGAGGGTTTGAGGGAACAACTGGACACAAACCATAACAAGTAGATCCCAAACACAGTGAAGACATGCATGCAGCAGAGGCTGTTGGGCAGGCAGACAGAGCAGGCACTACCATGGCCTTGCACCCTATCCAGGACAAGCCCAGGATGTGGGGTACCCAGTCCCACTCCAATTATCAGAGCCAGATATACATATCTGAGTCATTTCCGAGACCCCATGTAACATTTAGAAGAGATTTATTTTATTCAGCTCACAGTTTACAGGGAGTTTAACCCATGAGTGACAGGATGATGGAAAGATGATGGATAGATGGATGGATGGATGGATGGATGGATGGATGGATGGATGGATGGATGAATGGATGGACAACACTCCCTGAGGCTAGAGAGCACCAAGGGCCACTCTGCCTGTCAGTCAGGTGCCTGCACTGTGCAAGGGAAACCCAGAGAATGGGACACAACTAGCATGGTGGAGGCACCACAACTGACCTCCGAGTGTCATTCTCAGGAGAAGGGTAAAGATGGGCTTAAAGGAGAAAACTGGCATCGTGGGAAGTGCCTTTAGAGTCAGTTTCCTCCCTACTCAGCCCCAGCGCCTTAATATTTCTCATATTCTCAGTTCTTTCTGGGCTCCTACATCTCATTCTTTCATCTCTGAAACCAGTGTTGCTCATGATGGCTGCAATGGGACCACTCACCCCAGGGCCACCCTGGGCCCACGCCACCCAGCTGCGCAGAGCTGAGTTCTTCCCAGATGCCTCACTCCCTGTGGTCTCTGAGGGATGTACAGGTGCTCTGCAGGTGTCCTCATTGTCACCGTGGCAGGCCAGCGCAAGCCCTGATACAGAAAGCCATGGGTGTGCTTTATGCATGGTTTCTTTGTTCTTCTTCCTAGTAGTGGCTTGCCAGCCTTCATGCCCACCAGGTAGGACGCCAGAGGTGACCTCAGCGGGATCAAAAGACACGAACCCCAAACACAGGTAGGTGGCAGATGGGCAGCCAGCAGGGGCTGGCTAGGGGCACTGGGCAACACCAGGCAGAAATATGAGGACAGTGACAGGATGAGGCACGACTACAGAGCGGAGTGGAAGCTGCTTCTGGAGTCCCTCACCTCATGCACCTGCTCCCAAGAGCTTTCTGACTGCCAGGTGCAGCCTGAGCACCTGGATATAACTGGGTTTCAGGCTGACTTCCGGGAACTCTCATTTCCAGTGAGCCCCAGGGTCAGAGGCTCGGAGCCCCTGCGGGGTGTTGGGAAAGGGGCCGCAGGGCACACACGGCCACTGTGCTTCTGGGAAGCCCAGGTTCACTGTCACGCTTCTGTGTATTGTTGGGTCGGGATACAGTGGGAACATGAGAGAGCAGGGACAATCCCAGCTTCGCCGAGCCCCATGGGCAGCTTCAGCCCCCAGGATTTCAGCTTCTCGTAGTGACTCACTGCACAGCTGGAGCCTTGTTCCATCTTCGTGCTCTGTGATGACTCGCTGAAGTCAAGCTGTCCTGCTTTGTCTCATTTGGGTTTCGAGCAGCGCTGGACATTGAACCCAGGGCATGGTATGTGCCAGCCAAGTTCTGTCACTGAGCTACATCTGCCCTCAGAGTTAGCCTTCCTGCCTCACTCCGTGGAGAAGGTAAGTGCTTCGTTTCAGAACGGCAGAGCTATTCTGGCTGCAACAGGACTGCTCGCCCCAGGGAAGCACCTGGGAGGCTGAGGCAGAAGGATCGCTGTGAGTTCAATGCCAGCCTGAAACACATACTGAGACCCTGCCTCAAAAAGCAAAACTAAATTAAACAAAAATACCACGCTCTGCAATCTTGTGTGCTCACAAACATGATGCCTCGGTCCACGATGCCCTCTCTCCAAGGACCCTGCCAGCTCCAGTGACCTGGGCCTTGCGTGACTCCATGAAGCCCTTCATCCCATTTCTCACTGGCTGCAGGTGGTGAGGTCTGACACAGTCATGAAGTTAGAGAAAACAGGCAGAAGGAAAAGTCTTTTGAGCCATACTCGGGGGCAGTGGTACGGCACAAAGTTATTTTTAATCTGTTCCATATGAGTCGCGAAAACCATAAGGCATTCAAGGGGTTTATTATAAACCTAGATGAGATAAATACTGTGTGCGTGTGCAGTCAAAAAACATGGAAAATATGTATTTAATCCAAAACCTTCATTTTAAAAAGGTTAACATAAGGAAATGATTTCCTAAAGAGTCTCACAGTCTCAGACGGCAGACCAACTCAGACACAGATTATATTGACCATTTGGGTTATGTCCCTCCACTAGGACAAGGGTGAAGTCCAGCTAGCCAAGCAGCAAGGTTATTCCAGGGCTACTGAGCTTGCTTCCACTTCCTAGATGCGTAGCCGTGGGCGAGTGGCTGAGTGGTCGGTCCTTTTTGACCTTCCGTTTCCATCTGCCCTCATAGCCATCTCCCGCACCAGGCAGGAAGACCAAATAGAAATGCAGAGCTTGTCTGGTAGCTTTCAGTACTTTGGAAAAGTACTCCTTGATGTCCCTGGGTCCTATAGTAGGCGCGTAAGATGCCAGACACTAAGACATGCAGAAAGAACAGAGCCAACAGGCTGAGGCAGCAGATGACAGACCAGGAGGGGACGATCCTGCTATCACAACAACCCCTGGCCCCTCTCCCAGGATCCATAATTCACAGTGTCATCTCAAAGATAAGAAACTGAGGCTCACAGCAGTTGTGCTGAGGACACAAAATCCTCTCCCAAGTGAAGGTAGGATTTGAAACTGAGCCCTGAACCTGAGCTCTTGTGGCTCACAAGGAAGGTGCAAGATGGCTGGGCAAGGAAGAAACAGGTAGCACCAGGGCAGTCACTCCTTAGGCAGGGCTTGGGTGGGATGCACCCCTGGGTTGGAGAGGGAGGGGCTTGGCTGGGACACGTCCCTGGCTGGAGAGGGAGGGGCTTAAGTAAGAAATGCCCTGTGGTCTAGCGGAAGAGAGGCTTCTTTTGTTCCATAGAAAGGTCTTGGGCCTGAAGGAAGAAGTGTCCAGATCAGCATCTTAAAAGCAGCTTGAGGCTCCCAAGGCAGAGAGGGAGCATCCAGGACTACGGCCCCAGAGAGATCTGGGCTGGGATCAATTCCAGGAATGGAGATGCGGCATTTGGCAGGTGACCAGGGGCGGACACATCAGATCCTCCCCAGTGCTGGGGACAGGTGAGATTCGGAACACTGGCTTCAGGGTGCACGGAGTAAGTCAAGAGCCAGGAAGGGTATTACATGTGAGCATGCCCAGCTTGATCAGGATACACAGCCCAGGATGCAAACCTGTAACCACAAGATGGAGAGGCTGAGGCAGGAGGATCGCAAGTTGGAATCCAGCCTGGGCAACGTAGCAACGTAGCAAGACCCTGTCTCTAAAAACTAAAAGGACTGGGATGTGTCACTCTGAAGGCCCTGAGTTCAACTCCTTTGTTGCAAAACATAAAGAAGACAGGAATTCAAGCCACAAGCCAAACAACACAAATAGCAAGCAAAGACGTCCTGCTGTCAGGCTGGGGATAAACAGGCTCCGCCTCCCGGCAACATCAAAGTGCAGTCGTTTCAAATAATATTTTTACTTTAGCACAAACTTGGAAAAAATGGAAGACAATTCAAAACTCTGCATGAAATATAAAAATAAAACATGTGACTTCAAAGAAATTTCACACTGAAGCTGGCTCTCCAAAGCCCAGCCAGCAGGATCTGCAGTGGGAATTTTCCAAAAGGAAATCTGGGGCGACAGAAGTCACAGCCTCAAGGGGCAGGGGCCAGCTCAGCCAGAGCCTGAAGTTAGATCCCCCAGAGAATCACAGGGGAGGCGGGAAGACCTAGAAACCAAAAGGCAGGTCCCCGGGCTGGCACCAAGAGCAGTGATCCACAGTGCCAGCCCCTGCTGTGTCCTCATTGGTCCTCTCCTCCAGAGCCACGCCCGTCCCTTCTGTAGCTCCACCCCTGTGCCCTGCTCAATCTCACCCTTCATGCCCCTCCCTGTGGGTCCCTGCGAGAGTCACCTTGTTGGTGTTTGTTCAGTTGTGGCTGTCAGCTGCCGCTCAAGCCCCTCTGGGACGCCCAGCACTTTGGAGGGACTGCCAAGGATAACTGTAAGGATGGCATTTTGGCTCCTAGCCCTCACACCTGGCTCCGCATTGGAAGTGGGGTGCTGAGTTCTCACGGTAGGGTCCTGTCTACTGGCCTGCAGGCTTTGATTCTGCGACCTTACAGAAAAGAGGGGAACTGGAGACAGCTACACACAGCACAGAGGGGCCACAAATGTGAAGAGATAGACACCACATCTGTAAGCAGGAAGTCCCTCAGATAACTAGAAGCCACCAGAGGAGGAGGAAGGCCAGGACAGGTCCTCCTGTGGCCCCAAAGGAGCCAACTCAGCCACCTTAATGCAGAACTGTGGGAAGATGAACTGTGTTTCAGAGCTCCAGCTGGGGTTCCTTGGGCCAGGCCAGCTGCTGCAACACCCAGGTCCTCCCTGGGCAAAGAAGGCCCACAGAAAGGCTTAGGGGTGAAGTCCTAAGATTTGGGATAGAAGAGGGCAATGCAGCCCAGCATAGTGGTACACAGTTGTAATCCCAGCAGTCAGGAGGCTGGTGAGGTCAAAGACATCCTGGGCAACTTATGGAGTTCAGGGCCAGCCAGGGCTACAGAGATCAGGCAGGGAGGGAGCGAGGAAGGGATGGAGAGAGAGGGAGGGGAAAGGGATGGAAGGAAGGAGGGAGAGGGAGAAAGGCCAAAGGGGGAAACAGAAGTTGAATCCTCCATGCATATTCAGTGCAACAGCCATACAGATGTGAGGTCAAGGGGACACTTGGAGGCATTACAGGCCCAGTGACAAAATCACCCTACAGTGCACTTCTCAGGACACCCTACAGCATGTCCCATCTTCACATGACATGACTCCATTTAGAAACTAGGACTCACAGAAGTGAAATTACTCGGCTTGTGTGTCTTCACCTCCAGTTATGTCCATCTTCTTTCCAAATGTGACACCTTGTCATCGTGCCAAGCTGGATCTCAGAGTCCCAAACCAAGTCCCTCTGCCTCCTGAGGGACAAGCTCCAGCCTCATCTCTGTCCCTATCTTGGTCTCTGGGTCCTAAAACACAACACCCGGCATCCATAAGGTAAAGGAGGAGAGGTTCAGTTTGGCTTCTGTTTTAGTTCAGGGTCAGCTGGCTTCACAGAAGTAACAATATGGCAGAGAGCCTGTCAGGGAGAGCCGCTCACGGCATAGTGAACAGGATGCAGAGAGAGGAGGAGGATCCAGGAGGGAGGGGGCCCCTTCCCGACAGACCCCATCCTAACATCATACTTAGCCATAAACTCAAGGGTGGATCAGTCCCCTAAGACTATCATGCCCCAATACCCTGTCAACCTCCAAGGCCCTGCTTATGAGTCCATGAGGTTTAGGGACATCCAGACATAAAGCTCCAGCCCTGCCTCCCTCACAGCATGCATTCCCCAACACCGACTCTCCAGCCCCCGCCCTGAAGTCACAGTCCCCTACTTAATGGTCTTTCCTGTGGTCAGCGCATGCACATCATTACTAGCTCCTGGACAGCACACATCCTTGAGCATCTCCACCATGACTGGTGACTTCCCCACCACCTCACTCTAGTGTAACAGGAGGCATTGAATTAGGAGCCCCAGCTCACCCCCATCAGCTACTCCCAGTGCTCACTGATCTTTTCTCCTGACATCTCTGGCTCTGCCTCCCCCACCCAAACCTTCCCCAGGTCCCTGAAAACTACCTGGCTACTAGAAAGGCCACCACAGTGCAAGCTCTACCCCCAGCGTAGGGGAAGGATAATTATGCCGTGGAGTCATCTCACAGCATGCTCATGAGGAAAAAGAAAACTTAGGCCATCTTGCTTTATTACAAAAGCTGATCTGAATGCAAAATTTAGATATCACCAAAACATACTGTTTACTCAGATAGATGCCAGCAGGAAAAGCTTAACCCTTCTTGATTCGGGATAAATTTCCTTGGACTAAAGGAAAATGTTTTCTCTTTGGGGATTTGGACCATTTATAATGATTTTATAAGGCATAAATTAATATCTTTGATACAGGTGGGTATTAGCATGAAACTGTTCTATCTTTTTTTCCCAGTACTGAGGATGGAACCCAAGGCTACAGCTGCAGCTCCCCAGCACATGTTTTTAATTATAAGACAAGGTCTGACTAAACTGCTAGGTTCTGCAGACTGGGTTCAAGCTGATACTCATCCTGCCTCAGTCTCCCAGAGTGCTAGGGTTACAGGCATGCACCACCACACCTGGCCAATGGCATGATACCTTGAAAAGGAATATTCACCATCCTCAAGAGTCCAGGATGCTCTGAATTCCTCCAGATGGCTTGAGAAACTCCAGAGTTTAAAAAATGTGTACTTTTCTCCAGTTCTCCTATCTAAAGTAATGTTGTTAAGAATTAGGGCCAGCCAAATAGCTCATTGGACTCAAGTGCCTGCAAGCAGGTACAGAGGCTGGGAGTTGGATCCCTGGGGCCTGCAGTGTTGCCCCACCCCCGGGGCGAGCTGAAACAGCAATTGAGACTGGGCATGGTAGTTCACACCTGTAATCCTAGCTCTTGGAAGGTTGTAAACAGGTGGATCACTACAAGTTCGATCTAGTAATGAGACCCTGAACACCCTGTAGACCTTTCCCTAAAATATTAAAAAAAAAGAATTAGCCAGCCAGGGGCCATCGAGAGAGTTAAGCAGACTAAAGCACCTGCTTAGGCAAGCTTAGACAAGCACAGAGACCATGGTTCAATCCCCAGCACCACTTGCCATGCCAGTCCTGCCCCCAGGGTGGGCTGAGCCAGCCAGAGTCCACATGTAGTGGTGTACGCCTGTAATCCCAGCTTTTCAGAGGCTGAGAACAGGAGGCTCACCATGAGTCCGAGCTGCACAGTGAGACCCCGTAACAACCAAATACATAAAAATTAGCCAGGCATATGATTTGTACATGAACCTGTCACAGGCTGAGTACAAATAGTTAGCAATAAAGAAGAGACAGCAGGAAGACAGAGTGGTGCTGACCTTACACTGCAGTGAAAAAGCAAGTCACAGCTTCATTGACCAAAGCGAAATCCAGATCAATAAATATTCCTTGTCCACCTGACTGGGGGAGCCCGGCTGTTTCCTGGGGTCCTGCTCAGCACTGATGAAGCCATAGTGCTTAAAGAAGGGTCTGTGGGTGATCCCAGGTGGCTTGTGACACAAAACAGTTACAGAGCATCCCCTCTTACTGCCGTGGTTGCAGCCAGGACTTCCTTTTAATAGCTCAATAGAGAAAGTGTCCCCAGGTCTGCAGTGTCCCTGGGACGCATCTGTCTCCTGTGCACATAAGGACAGGAGGCCTCGCGCTGGGAGGCACTCACAGGTCACTGCACAGAGGCCCCACGTGGCAGAGGTAGGAGCCACACGGATGCATCGAAACAGTCAGCAACATTACAGGCAAAGCAGCAAAGGGATCCACAGAAATAAGTGTGCTTGAAGCAGGAAGCAGGGTCCTTAGGAACAGCTTCTGCCTGGCTGTGGCGGCTGCTGTGGCGGCTGCTGTGGTGCTCCCAGGTGGTGGGCAGAGCTGGCCACCTGCCAGGGCCACACAACTGACTGTGGTTCCTTAGCTCACTCAGTTATAGAGCCTGAGAACTCCCAATACCTGTTCCCAGCACAAGCTTAAATCTGTGAGAACCAGAAAAGCTGACAGTGTCCTTTCTAGACCAAGGACAGAAGGAACCCAATGTCACAGCTCTAGGGGTAAGCAGGTGACATTCCTGCCTACTCAGCCTTTTCCATCCCCTTCAGACTCACTGTGGACAGACAATGATCCCCAGCCCAGGGATACCCAGCTGCCCTTCATCTCTGGCTTTGGGTCTTCTTTTCACCCCAAAGGATGCCCAGCCAGATGTCATCAAGTGGAAATACAATGGGAAATATGGCAGGAACACAGACGGCTGTCCTGGGTTCAGAACTCACTGCTGAGTGAAATCATTCCCACAACACACCAGAGTCACAAGTCTTAAAAGGATTCATGGACTGCAGCCACAGTGACAACTGCCTTCTGGGCAGCCCTAGGCACCTGGTGCATCACCTTCAGACCCACTTCCCTATAAGATCCCTGTTACTGCTTTAGAAGATAGGCACAGTTACAGTTACAGTTGCAGTCTATGGTGTGAACTGCAGCATCCAGGGCAGTGGTATGCTGTAACTGAGATTGATTCCACCTCTACTTCATTTGCCACAGGGGAGGGATGAAGCCAGTGTCATCCTGGCCTGAGTCATTGCACATATGTCCTTGCCAGCATCATGTTCCTCCTCTCTGTGCCCCTTGTCCTGTGGAAAGAAATCAGGAGAGAGAGGCTGCTGTCTTCCCACGCTGCTCAAGACCAGGTTTCGCTGTTTCTGACATTGTGACACCCACCTCTTTCAAGCCAAGAGGAGCAGAGTGACTCAGGTGAACACTGGGTCGTTGAAAGCCTCTGTCTCAGGTACTCTTCTCTGATTGCTGGGACAAATGCCCAACACCCACAATGAAGGAAAGAAAGATTTGTTTAGCTCAACAGGCACATAATTTGTACATGAACCTGTCACAGGCTGAGTACAAACAGTTGACAATAAAGCAGAGACAGCCAGAAGTTTCAGTCCATACTCAGCTGGCTCCAAGGCAGAGTGACACAGGGCGAGAGCATCCTTTCATGGCAGCAGCAAAGAGCAGGCGAGCAAAATGGAGGAGTAGCAGCAACAATGGCTACAGAGAGGAGGTCTGTCTGTCTTTCTTATGTAACATTCAGGTTATCCACCACAGGCTGGGGGAGGTACTCAAGCCCATAATCCCAGAAGTACTACAACCCATAATCTCAGTGGATCATGAGTTAATCTCAAACTCTAGAAATCACCACCCCATGACTGGATGAGGTTTTGGGGGGACAACTAGACACAAATCCTAACAGCCTCCAACCTGGAAACAGAAAGAACATGCAGCCTACTTTCCTCACAGAGGAAACTGAGGCCCAGGGAAAGAAAACCAGAGCCCCTATGACTTAAATGCTCAATGCTAACAGGACCAAGACTGAAATCCACATTTTCTGGCAGTCACATCATTATGGCTTAAGTCTAGAATGTTCCCCTACAAAGGCCCCTGTATGTGGAATGACTGGATCCCAGGGTGCTGCACCCATTGATGGCTCATCTGTGGATGAGTTCATGGAATAATGTGCTATTGGGGTGGCCCTGCTGGAGGAGGTCATCTCTGGGGTGTGGCCTGGAAGCCTGCATTCCCATCACTGGCTCCTACCCTCTCCTTCTGCTTCCCGGCCACCGTGGGGTGAGCAGTTTTCCTCCCCCAGGCCCTTCTGCCACGATGATGCTCCTACTTTGGAGCAGCTAACCACGGGCTGAACACTGTGAAACCGTGAGCCAAATTAAACCTCTCCTTAGGTTGTGGGTGTCTGATATTTTGTCCCATCCACTGGAAAGTGACTGGGACACAAAGACACAATTGATGGCATTTGGCTCTAATCCCAGGAGGACAACTGCAGGCAGACAGTGGAGCAAGGGAAGAAAAGACAGAAAAAGATGCCTCAAGAGGCCTGTGAAAAGAGCAGATTACTGAAGGACATCCTGTTTATTCCAGATTTCTAGGCACTGTAGGAAGAACTTATGCACCAAGAGCAAGATAGACTGAGCAGGGACAGAGGTAATTTGGAGCAAATTCTGAAGGTATACGTGTCGATGCAGATAGAGGACACACCATTTTGTCTCCCTCAAGTATATGCAAAGTAAGCCATAAATTAGTAGTAATTAGTACCCATGAGGTGAATTAATTAAGAAGTTGTAATTCACAAGAGGCCCCCATTACTTGGTAATGTATTACCAAAGCTTATGAATTTGAGAAGCAGTTCACTGCCCCAGATGTTGAAGGAATGCTGAATATTTCTCAAGCTCTTTTTTGAAGCCTCCTCTGATTTCACACAGCATTCAAACAAAGTCAGCATACTCGGAAATTTACAAAGAAGTAACATTTATTCATGAGTTATTATTGGGTGCTTTGCCAGGCTGAGAACTGTATACACACCATATCGTTTAACCTTCTCAAGAACTATTTAAGACAGACATAGTTATCGTGCGTGCTTTTAAAATGTTTGACGTAAGCAACCAAGGTTACAGATATTAAAGAACTAAACACATACACTCATGCCTGTGCAACTTTACTCATGCTGACAGCCCTTGCCTCAGAAGAACCCCCGATAACTCTAATTTTCCAGCACTGGAATAACTAAAAATTGGTTCCATTTGCAAACCACTTGGCACTTCCTATTTTCCTTTGAAGTTTATTGTGTATCTGAATCTCAATCTACAGCCATGTACATCTTTTCATTTCCATGCTGTGTGTTCACTGCTTCATGTTAAGGTTTATATCATAATCTTCTAACAACTTCTGATATTACATAACAAAAGGCTCACTTACACTCAGTTTGTTTTTTTTGTTTGTTTTTTTTTTTTTTAAAAAAAAAAAAAAGAAAGCTGGCTAGGCGTGGTGGGTGCGCTCCTGTAATCCATGCACTGGGAAGCTAAGGCAGAAGGATTGCCACAGGTTGAAGATGACCCTGGACTACGCAGGGAGTTCAAGGCCAGCCTAGACTTGTTTGTGTCAATAAACAAACAAAAAAGTGTAAAAGATGGTGCTGAAAGTGTACCACCATTATAGCCCTGTAGATCAGAATACACTCGCCAGAGATAGGGTTCATGAGCAAGAGCATTTATTTGAGAGCAAGAGCAGAGAGCTCCCACTACTGGGAGCGCACCCAAGCGGGGGTGCCACAAGGACTCTTTATCTAGGAGGATTTTACACGAAAACAACTGCATCACAAACCACTCTGGGCAACGTGAGGTCAACCTGAGGTAGTGGTGGTGAACCCAGGGTACGTGTGCCACAGGGGCTACTTGCTGTCATCAATAACCATGAAAAGTTCAACCTGCAGTGTCACAAGCAGGACAGTTTGACTTTAAGTGGGCCTGTAAGAACTCAGGGATGTAGCAAGCACACCTTTACGAGCACCATTACCGTAACTTTTCTAAAATTAATAAAAAAGAGGCATTCCTCAGAGCATAAGAGCAGAGGCTTGTGGGACCTGCCATCTGCCACCGCGCTTCCATCCCATGCCTGGACAGGGGCTGGTAACACAGGCCCCTTGCTCATCTGGCCACTGCTACCTGGGCCTCTGCCACTGGGTCCCCGTCCTAGAGCCTGGTTTTTGTTAGCCCTCTGCCCCAGTGCCATTTTATTGTATCCTTCATGGCTCATCCGAGGCCCTCTGGACTGGGCTTTTCTTGGCTGCCTGGAAAGTATGGGGGGCGGCTCTTTTGAGAGAATGAATACCTAAGCCTTAAGCAGAAGAAAACCTAAGCACAGGGGCTCAAAGTTCATCTCTCCCAGGCCATCCACCATACACCATTTCTGGTTCACAGAGTCCTAGAGCAGACAAGAGGCCCTGGGATGAGAGCGAGCTCCACTTGCAGGGGTTGCCAGAGCAGGCTGAGGAGACAGATGCTCAGCTCACCCCACTGGCCACGGAGTGGGAAACAAGGATCAGCGGGCACGGGCCAGGTGGCATCCGGTGAGAAACGGAGCCGTGCAAGAGCTGCTGGGAAGGGAAGAAAGAAGAACGGAGGAGACGCAGCTGCTGAGCTCCGTCTTGAGCTCCTGGTGCCCACACTGCTGTGGTCCACCCTGCCTCACCCTTGGATACCCTCAACTCCATGCCAGGCTACAGAGCCATGTGCAAAGGGAAACCACCTGACTCAGAGCAGGAGACGCTGGAGCAGAGGTGAGGCAATGTGGTTAGGAAAGGTAAATCCTTTATGAAAGTTTGTCTAGCAGGAACGGCTCCGCACCCAGGGCTGACTCTGCCTAACTCCCTGCACGTGTTGCCCTGCAACTGCTGTGCCCGTACACAGCGGAAACCTTCCCAAGCCACAGGAGCGTCTGGGGAGCCCTTCCTCCTGTGGTGTCCAAGGCGAAGACCAGCAAACGTGCTCCCTTGCACCGCAGTCTCAGTAACTGCTGTGACCTCTGCCCCTCTCAGGACCCAGGAGGGATCATGTCATGCGTAACCCTCAGTTTGCCTTCTGGGTCACTGAGGCACCAAAAGGTGGCTCCAGGAAGTTGGATCCCATCAGAAAGTCCTCCCCACAGATCCCCAACAAACTGAAACAAGAAATTCTATTAGACCCAGCTATTCCCCTTCTAGGGATGTTTGCAGCACAGGTAAAGATACCGTGCTACATTGACCCACGCATAAGTCTTAGCAGCTGAGCCTGTATGCCTATAGGCAGATGAGTGAGTAAATAAAATGTGGCACTACACACCATGGAATACTACTCTGTGGTTAAAAAGGATGAACTTGAGTCACTGGTGGGAAAACAGGTGCCTGGAAACCATAATGCCAAGGGGGGTCAGTCAGACACAGGAGCCTCCACACCACGTGGTTCCTCTCACAGGAGAAACTCAAAATGTAAATGAGTGAAAGCAAAATAAAGGAGGCGTGATAGGCAGCAGGAAGACAGATCTTTTACAAAAAAAGAGGATGGGACCCAAGAGGTAAATGAAGAAGGAGAGGCGGAGAGGAGATGAAAGAGAATGAGGACCTGTGATGTCCCAGTAAGGGGAGTGACTGCAAACACAGGTTCATAAAGTAAAACACTTTTTTAAAAGAAGGGTGAGGTGCCACCTTGTAAAACACGGCTCCCCCAAGGACTCACCCGCAGGCCACAGCTCCTCGCCCCCAGGCCCAGGGCCATGGGGAACTTTGCCCAAGTCAGCACTCCCCGCTCTGCGGCTGAGGAGTTCATTCAGCATGCAGCTCTGTAAATTAATTCCTGGGAGACGCTTCAGGACCTTCAACCACTGCAGCAGGCAGAGGAAGCCGTGAGCAACTGCGCTTTCCGCTGTCATGGGGCTTTTTCATTTAAGACACTGCCCGAAAAGCACAGGTCAGCAAGACCTACCTGGGAATCCCCTAAATACTGAAAATTAGTGGGGAAAGTGAGAAATAGCACCGGTCCTGGATAAAAGGCCAATGCATCTGTCTTCTGGGTGACAGAGGAGGCTGGGGACGCATGAGCCTACAGGTGACACCCAACAAGCCCACCTTTGCACTTCCAGTCCCCAGCTCAGCATCAGCCAGACCAGGGCCTCCTGTGCCCCTCAGGATGAGCATCATTGAAGGGGTGACCATAGAGGAATGAGGTCCCACTGCACCTCTAAGCTGTGTCATAACTGTGGGCCTGTCATTTACGCTATGTCAAACTCAGTTTGCAGCCAGGTGTGGCAGCACATACCCAACACTGAGGTGGGAGGATTGCAGGTTCAAACCCAGCCGGGAAAATTAAGAACATGGTGAGACCCTGTCTCAAAATATTTTTTTTTTAATTTTGGGGATGAAACTTTGCAAAGACCCTGGCTTGATTCATAGTGCTACAGGAAGAAGAGGAGGAAGAAGAGGAGGAGAAGGAGAAAAGTTAATAGAAAGTAAACTTCAGGAAGGAAGGAAGGAAGGAAGGAAGGAAGGAAGGAAAGAAAGAAAGAAAGAAAGAAAGAAAAAAAAGAAAGAAAGAAGAGAAAGAAGGGAGGAAGGAGAGAAAGAAGGAGGGGAGGCAGGGAAGTGGGCAGAGCTGAGCTGGGAGAAAATGCAATAGCAGCCACAGCACTGAGCTGAACACTGCTGAATTTCAACACTGAGTCAAAGCCACGCTAGATATATCCCATGTTATGGTGGGTAAATCCCATTTTTATGGGGTGTTGCATCACTTTTAACTCTGATATACCCACATAGTGCTAAAAGGACATTAAAAAGTAAAATAACAGAAAGTTTGTTTCTCCTTTGGTGAGGTTTCAGTGCCCACCCATGTCCCTCCCTAACGTCCCCCCAGTGTTCCTGGAAGACCGTGGAAGGTGCATTTGTCTGGTTGGGCTTCTTGAGACAGGACCTTGTTGTGGAGTGCGGGATGGACCTAAACTCCCTGTGACCCTCCAGCCTCTCAATTGCTGGCATTAGCATGTGCCACTGAGTCAGCTAGAAGGAGCTCCGTGATTTAAGAAGTCACATTCCCCACTAGGGAGAATTTGGAAGTCACTTGAGTTTTTGTTTATTTTGTTTCAATGTATTTAGTACAGGGTCTACAGGGTCTCACTACACAGATTGGACTTGTAGTGATCCTCTTGTTTTCAACCTCCCAAGCACTGGGATTACAGGTGTGCGCCACCACACCCAGTCTGAGTCACTATCTCAGCATGGGAGGGTTGGGGGAGGCTGGCACAGCACACTGGGGATTGAACCTCAGTCCCTGCATCTATCTGCCTAAGCAAGGACTTTAATCCATTGAGCTATCTGGCCAGCCCGTTTTGTTTTGTTTTGTTTTGTTTTGTTTTGTCTTGTCTTGTCTTGTCTTGTCTTGTCTTGTCTTGTCTTGTCTTGTCTTGCTCTGCTCTGCTCTGCTCTGCTCTGCTCTGCTCTGCTCTGCTCTGCTCTGCTCTGCTCTGCTCTGCTCTGCTCTGCTCTGCTTTGCTTTGCTTTGCTTTGTTCTTGAACAAACTTTCAATATCTTTCCTTTTGTCAACAGGATGGGCATGACACAGTAGCATTTTCTGCCCCAAACAACTCCAGAAGGCCACTTTCTTCATTACCTCAAAAGAAAAGAGAGAGAAATCACATTTGCTCACAACATTTGGTGTCACAATGTCCCTAAAATAGGGTAGAAATTTTTTAAACATACAATAGGAGCAGCTGAAAGCTCATTTGTAACTTTATTAACCTTTAACTGTTCTCCCTCTGGTTAAACAACTAATAATTACTGTCCTCCTCCTATTTACCCAAAGAATTACACTGTGATCACAGTCAAGGTTAATTAAAATCTCGATTTGCTGAGGTTTCATTTCCTGGATTTCTAAGCATCAGCTTAGAGAAGTTTAGACATTGCATAATTGCCCATAATATATTTCCTATATCAGCAGCCTCCTGGTGGGCTTTGCACGAGGAATAATAGGGGTGTTGTTTGAGGGACTAGCACCCTGCCAGCTCCACTGTTCCCCAGCACTTTGCGCAGAGTTGGGAAACCAGTGAGGTCATGTGGAAATGTGCACACTGAAATCTTTCGTACCTTGGTTACACAATGTGCTTCAAATTATTGCACAATGTGCTCAAGAATGGAACTAATAAAGCCGATATGTCACGGTGTCGGTGCAGATGCAAAGTTTGATGTAATATTTCAGCTCATGGCTCCTTTCATACAAGGAGCAGATTAACCTCTCTGGGCCACCCAAGGCTTCACGGCACAGGTGAGGCGGGAACCGTGGCTTCTCTACTGTTTTCATCCGGGATGATTGTAACCATTGACACACCTCCAAAACAGGTGGAACAGAGCCATGATTCCAGCCCTGTTCTAGGGGGATCGTGAGTTCATTCACTTAGATCCAAGATACCAACATGTTGTAATCGTTGAGGTTTATTCTATTTCATTGGTGTGCTTGGGTTTGGTTTAAGACAGGCTCTTGCTATGTAGTTCAGGCTGACCTTGAACTCACCATGTAGCCAGAGTAGCCTCAAACTCCTGGCGATCCTCATGCCTCAGCCTCCTGAGTGCTGGGATGACAGGTGTGCACCACCACACCCAGCTCATCAGTGGGAATCTTTTAAAATCAGTGATTTTCATTTCTGTGTCCCCTCATAGCTAGGGGGATGTGGAGGCCTAGGCTTTGTGACAGTCCTCTCCACATGGGGGACCTGAAGACTGGCCCAAGACACAGGCAAAAAGAGCCCTGGCAAAGCCATTGCTGCGTCCTTCTCAGTGCCAGCATGTCACCGGATCCCAGAGACATCCCTGGTGCCATCTCACCTCACCCAGTGAGAGCCCCAAGTGCTTCCCTTGTTCTTGTCCACATTCACTGAGCAAAACTCACCTTTACAGGGCTGGAGAGATAGCTCAGTAGAATAAGCCCTTGCCTGACGAGTGCAAGCGCCTGAGTTCAATCCCTGGTTCTGCAAAAAAAAAAAAAAAAAAGACTCAAAATCTACCTTTACCCATTCATTGGTTCAGAAACCACCGAGGTCACAAATGGAGAGCGCCCCGAGACACTGGTGGGCCTCCCACTGCCTGCCCCTCCCCCACCCGTGGGCTGCCCCTCCCCACCCACAGCTGCCCAGGTGCAAGCCATTCCCATCTTTATGGTTTCCCGCCTCATCCCCACCCTGTCCGTCGTTGTGAATCCTGTGCCTACCAACACAGCGCAGCCTGGCTGGAGCTAAAGCAACCAGATGCAGGTGGTCAGGGCTGGTCCACCACCCCGGCTATGAATCCAGATCCTACGTCCATCTGACTGCAAGTCCTGGCTTCTGTATTACAGAGCTTCTGCTCTTGATACCTCAAGAGCACCCACGGGCCCCGTAGTGGATCTGTGGGGATATAGATAGGCACTGGGGCATCGCACATGCGCCAGTCGAGCACTGCCTGTGTGCCCACTATGCCGAGTGCCTGACAGGCTGTGTGCCCACTACTCACTGCACACACCAGCCGTATGGAGGGCGCCATCATTAACTAGCAGAAGATCCAGGCCTAGGGTGGTGTGGCTGTCCTAGGGCCTCAGAGCTCAGAAGCAGCAAAATCGAGAGTCAGCCCCAGGCCACCTGGCTCCAGAGTGTGTTCTGTTTACTTGTGGTCTGTACTTCATTCTTGTTGTTGGTTTTGTTTTTGTTTTAGCGGCACCAGGGATTGAACTCAGGACCTTGAGCTTGCCAGGCAGGTGCTTATTCTACTGAGCTATCTCCCCAGCCCTGCACTTTATTTTTACTTCTGCATTAGTACATGTTTGCTGCACATAAGAAGCACACTCAACAGCGCCAGTTGGGACACACACATACACATCACTTCTTCACCTCACCTCCGCCTCCTCTCCCCTCCTCCGCTGTCCCCGACCCAGGTCCCGGCCTCTCCACAGAACCCGTCTCCTTATTTCCTGTCATCTGTCTCTGACTTTGCCCTGTGAATTATTTATGTTTTGGCTCTCTTATAAGAGAAGCCAGGTGTAATTGAACCTTCTGCGTCTGATCTATTTCACTGAGCACCACGGTCTCAAGGTGACCCAGTCCCTACAAGTGACCCACGCTTGTCTTTCTCTGTGGTCGATGCTTTAATTCTATGTCGGAGGATCCCTGACTGACAGACACAAGGGCCACTTACGCACTGCCATAAGCAATTATTATTTATTAAATGCTTTCTGGGTGACAGCCATGGTCCTGGATTCACACATTAAAGAGGCAAGGGATTCTTTCCATAGTCAAATTTAGAGCACATCGGGAGAGTCAGATATTAAACCAGAAAAGAACTGCAAAGGAAAGCAACAAGAGAAAAAGCCAATCTAAGCGTCTGTCGCCACCCAGCAGCCGGGGGTCACGCATCAACCACCAAGACCCGATTCACACGGGGAGAAGAAGAAAACCAGGCGGGTAAAACCCGGGACCACAGGACAAGGCACCCAGAAGAAGGGAGCCAGGGCTCGCGGAGCACAGCTGTGGGTCTCTGCTCTCAGCCGCATTCCTTAAATGGGCACCTGGAGGCAGTGCCCCTGCAGGAGGTGAAAGCTTCGCACAGGAACCAGCCGGTCAGATCCGGTTCCCGAGATCCTCAGCCTTTCCAGTGTGGGCTGCTAAGTGGTTTTCTAAGAGATGGATCAAAGATGCTGCTGTAAGCAAGAAATCCTGTTGCAACAGAAAAGAAAAACAGATTTCACTAGGTAAAGCTTTATATCTTGCTATGTCTAAAAATTTTAAATAAACAGTAAAAAATGGCAAGCTGCAGGCGAAAACATTTGGAACTTAGAGGGTAATGCTCCATAATCTAAGACAGGTGACCTCACACCAATACATCTTGAGCTCCTTTCTTTAACAAAAAGGCAGTAAAAGGTGTAAATCATGAGGCGGTTCCATAACGCTTCTCCTGCCTGGTGTGGTGGCGCAGGCCGGCGATCCCAGCACCTAGACCGCGCAGGTGGAGGAGCTCCAGCTACCTAGTACAAAGCTGCGTTAAGATCTTGTTTCAAAACAAACAAAAATAAACTAAAATCTTTATCCCTACTTGTAAGCAGGAGAACGAGTTAAAACAAGACACCATCTTTTTCTTAACCTAACTGATCTTTTTTAAGACTCCATGCGGTCCTCTTGAGTGTCCCCTAAGCAGGCTTCTCTCCCAGAGGATTCCAGAAAAGAAATTTAGCGAGACGTATCCAGCTCGAGGCCAGGTCCTCTCCTTTGATCTCATAACTCACTTCTGCGAACCCACCCTCAGAAAATTATCAGAAATGTGAAAGAAAGGGTTTTCTGCCAGAATTTCAATACAACATTATTCATAATAACTAAAGAGAAAGAAAGAAAAAGCGAAGAACCAACTTGGAAGGCAAAAATAAATAAAAGACAGGATTGGGTTAAATCAAGATTCGATGGGGAGATACCGCCCAGCATCTGAAGGCAGCACATTTTCAAGGGCGGCTTCATGAGGTGAAGAAAGCTCAGCTTTTAAGAAGTCACTCCCAAGCTGGGTGCGGTGGCGCACACCTATAATCCCAGTACTTGGGAGGCTGAGGCAGGAGGATCGATATGTAGTCCAACCAGCCTGGGCTACAAAAGTGAGCTCAAGGCCGGCCTGAACCATATACTGAGACCCTGTCTCAAAAAGACAAGAA
>PVKN010004244.1:0-34175 GCA_004027915.1 Capromys pilorides
ATGACTATGTTCTCTAGTTGCATCCATTTACCTATAAAAGCCTTGAGTTTATCTTTCTTTATACCTCAGTAATACTCCACTGTATAAAAATACCACTTAAAAGTGTATCATTCTTCCAGGACAAGAAGGGTAAGTGGGGACCGTTGCATCCAAACCAGGTCTGGTCACCAAGCTGGGGGCCCAAGGCAGGGATTCTAACTGTCCCTCCATCGGACTGGAAGTTGGGAGGCGATGCTGAGCTCAGCTTGGCATGGGCATCAGTGGCTGCCTCAGAGCACTAAGATGTGGAGTCTGGGCATAAGTAGGAAGATCATCCCTCTGGAACAGCTGGGGACAGCAATCGTTCAAGCCATGGGTGGCCATGGTCAATGAGGGGAGTTGGGTCCCAGATACAGCTGACAGAATTGTTGATGGACTAATCAAATGATAGAGAGAAAATATCAGAGAGGATGTGGAACATCTTAACCTCAGCCACGTGGATAGTGTGACTGGCCCATTCCCCAGAGAGGATAATTACACAGGGCTTTGGCTCATGGCCACCCCTGAGGGAAGGGCTAGGAGAATGATCTCATGCTCCTCATCCTTATGCTGTCTGCCTCTCATCAAACAGAAGAAATGAGCTGCTGCTAAGGGGGAGCCCTGACAGGACCCCACAATATGCATGTGTCCATCCTAGAAAGGCCACGTCAAGGGCACTGCCAAGATCCTGAAGGGAAGCTGGACCTTCCTGTGAGGCCATGCAAGCCAGTCCCTGAGGCCAGCAGGGGGGCAGGAGCACCAGGGACATCGTGAGAAATGGCCAGCAGGAGCGACACAGTACACAGAGGTGAAGCAGGGGACAATGACTGCCTGTGCTGCTGCTGCTTCCTGAGGGTGACAGAGACCATTGGGGGGCGCAGCAGGGGATGTTGAAGCCATCATCTGTCCCTTGCAAGCCTGCAACAAAGACCACAGTCTCTTGCTATCCTCAGAACTCAGTACAGCTAGATTTGTCACCTGCCACCTGAGAAAAGGGCCCAGCCCAGGAAGCAAAAGAAAGCCACAGAAGCAGGAGCCCATGCAGATGAGCAGTGACACTGGTGGTGCCCAGGCGGCAGGGGCTTCCAGCTCCTGTGCTGGATCACAGACAGCGTCCTGGAAGGCAGGCACAGGAGCTCACATAGCACCAGTTCTGCACCATGCCACAGCCACAGTGCCTCTGGCCTTAGAACAAGGTGCAGGAGAAACAAGCCCTACACCTCAAGGGGAAGGAGGACAAAAGGCAGGGCCATGTGGTACACTGCCTGCTCCCTCTGCCCCAGCCATGCCACAGAGGAGACAGGAAATCATTACTCACTACTGCTAGGCCACCCCTGCACACCAGGAGATAAATTAGTCACCCAGTGACAGGCATCACTGGGCACATCCCTGGCATCCCACCCATCTGGAGGGAGTCACCCCTGGCTATTCTTCCCAAATCTCTGAAGGTCACACCCCTGTTCTACCTCCCTCTGTGGTGTTGCCCTGGAGTCTATCCCACTACACAAACGTGAATTTACACACACACACCTGCATATGTACATATGCACCTACACACACACCTGTGCTCCAGTCTGACAGAGGTGAGCATGAGCCCTGTGTCCAGAGTAAGCCACACCCCACTTTCCACCTACCTTGCTCTTTTCAACTGCACAGTCAACAAGATTAGGGTTAGGGACACAGGGACCAGGGTTCAAACCCAAAGTGGCATGTCAAAGGAGCTCACTCTACAAAGTTGCCTGCTGAGCTGAGCCACAGCCCAGAGGTTCCTGGCACCCTGGCCCAGTCCACACCTGCTTTGTGAACTCTGAGGACCAGATCTCAGCAGGTGCACTACAGGCTGCTGCGCCTCTCTCCTCCAACCTAGGGGTGCACAGCTGACTCCCACTTGTCCCAGTGAGGCGTGGGGTGCCCTCTAGGGGTGCTGGGTGTCCCAGACAGGCCAATGCCCACTGTGCTCAGTGCCTCCTCAGGCCCAGCACAGCTGGCTGCAGACAGGCTGTGGCCAGAGGACAGTTCCATGCTGAGCGCTGAGGGCAATCTTCAGCAGGCTGAGCGCCAACTACCAGTCATGGCCTCTTCAGTGGCCAGGCCAGACCCCATCTCTGGGCCCTGGTGACAATAGGGCTCTCTCTCTGTCCCTCCAACTTGAGTCCCACATCCAAGTGCACACTGCACCCAGGTGCAGCAGAATTCGCCCTGATTATTTCACTCCCACAACCCCATGGGACCTGAGCCAGCCGGTGCCCTGGGCCCACCCATATGTGTAAAGTCAGGCACACATTGAAAGGCAGGTGCTTGGGCCACAAGGTGGAGGACAGGGGGCAAAAGATACAGCTATCAAGAACAGGGAAGCAAGCAAGGCCCACAGCAGGTGACAGCCTATGACAGCCCCAGCCCCCACATCCTGCTCTTGCTGCTGAGATTAATCTGCCTGACAAATCAATCCTACCCACTTCTGACTTCATTACTATTCACATAATTAGACCCAAGTTGGGCTTTTTTTGAAGTAGTGACTTCCAGTTGCTCTGAACATCTGGATTAAGCTCTGGCTGCTTTTCCCCAGTAGCTGAAGAAACACTTCCAATTTAAAGCTGCATTTCTCAGAAAGGGTTACGCCCAAATACGGAGTAAGGGGGGCACTGTGGTAGTTTTAGTACAGCAAAGAGACAACGGAGAGGCAAGGCAACCAGATGCAGAGGGCTGTGGGCATGCCCACTGCACAGGCAGGAAAACTGGAACCCAGAAGGAACAGGCATGCTCAGTCCAGATTATGCTGTCCTGGAGCCAGAGTCGGGTCTCTGGTCTCCCAGGAACATGGCCAGTCAGCTCCCTGTTCAGCCGCCTGTGGTTCTTGGACTGACATAGGTTGCAGTTCTAACCACTCAAAGTATAAGTCTCACTGGCAGAAGAGCATGTTTTTCAGAGAAAGCAGAGCCCAGGGAGGCAGGTGTCCCTCGCCAGCAGCATCTTAGCACATGGAGTCTACACTCCCCATCCAGCAAGTACCTATTAGCATCTCCAGCACACCAGGGAGAGAGAAGCAACCACGCTCACTCGCTAGCAAAGATTAGAATCTAGTGAGCGAGACTAACATTAGTCAAAGAGGAAGAAGATGGATATTAGATCACTGTAGAGTGAGACGGGCTGTGAACGAACAGCTCAGGGTACCACAATCCTGCCTTTGTCTAATGAGCCCGAGGACAGTGGGTCCCTAGGAGAAGACCACCTGGAGGATCAGTGGCTGGGGGAGATGTAAATACAACAGTGTTAGCAGGTCTACAGGGGGACCAGGGACCATGCACTACTGCTTCAAGATTACAAGCCCTTGTGATAGAAGATTCTGGAAAGGCCAGTGGCCCTGGCTGCAAAAGAAGGCCAATGTCAGTTCTTTCTCTGACGCTCTGACCTGCTCCAGAAAACTTCCCATCAGCCATAATCCATGGAGAAAAATAAAACACTACACATAAAGGTTTTCACCAAACATTGTCAGGAAGAATTGACTGAGGTACGGAAGCAGCCGCAATGGCCAATAACAGGAAACATTAGGTTATGAAACGTCAATCTTCATCTCAAGCCATCATTAAAAATGATCATTACCAAGGTTTTGCAGCTACACAGGAAACGCTCATACCAGGATGCTAGGTCAAAAAGGCAGAACATAAAGTTACATCTAGATTATAAGTGCTTATGTATAAAATCACTACACATGCGGTCGGAGAAGAATACAGAAAATGAAAGCGAGGCCTGAGTCAGGCAGTGAGCTGATGAAACTCTGGTGCCGGCACAATGATTTTTGAAAGAGCAAAGCAGGTGCACTGCACTTGGGTACACGAAGGGGGAGGCCTGAGTTCAAGCTAAAGCTCTGCTCTTTTTTTTAAGAGCAGAATATATTTATTGGGGGAAAGGAAGCTCCTGTGACAGGGAAAGAAGGGGGACATGAGCAAGTTGCCCCCAGAAGATGTCTTCTTCAGGGAGTTTTATAGAGTAAAATCACGTGGTGAGGCAGGTCTAAATTGGAGAATATGGGAACTCCCTTAGGTGGACATGAGGTGGGACAAAGCTATGGTCAATGAGATTACAAAATTGATTAAATCAGAATCAAATAAAGAAGCAAGTCATGTAGCAAGCAGGCATGAATACGGGACAGGGTCTCTTTCAGTTGGGGGCTGGGTTAGTGACTCTTTTGAGCTCTTTCAAGGTGACTGATACCTACTTAGAATGTCAGTTCCTGAAGGCCATCCTTAGGGAAGTGTGTGGCTGCATTTGCTTACTCTCTCAACAGGTGTATCTGTCTGATCCCAAGTCACAAGTTTTTATGTTGCTCAGTGGGCCCCAGATATTTGACACAAGCTGCAGAAGTTAAGAGGGTTAGCATGAATGAATTTGTCTCAGTTGATAGAAACTGCTCAAAAAGTGTTTCATAATAGAAAGGATATAGAATGGAAACACAGAAAAAGTGATACCTGCAGCATACAGGAAGGAAGGCCAATCAGGAAGCAGGAAAAATGTCATGTTTCCCAGAAGCTCTGTTCTTAGGCTAAATGTCCCGGCTCTTTGGGGTGGCAGGCAGAGGCTCTCTGTGAGGTCAAAGGTGCAGCCAGGGAAGCCAGGAAGGAGCAAATGGTGGCCAGAAGTGGAGCAGTTCTGGACTGGGCATTTGCCAGATGAGGTCATTTGTGGTGGTGGCTAAAACTAGATGGAGAGTGGAGTGGGGAGGTAAAGAGGGAAGAGTGGACAGTGGCAACACAGAGGGGACATGAGGGAGGACCTAGAAGAGACAGCTTCTAGTCAGGAGCCCAGATGGGTCCTGGAGTCTCCCGAGCTTGAGAACAGCTCTGTGAGTTCCAAAAGAAGCCATGGGGAGCCAGCACATCCACATCATGCATCTCCCCAGGGTGCAACCTGCATACTGTGTGCCTCCCTCTCAGAGGGAAACAGAAACAGCCTGACCCCTGCAGCCTGGCCCAGCCCACACAGATATTCTGCTCAAGATCCTGGGCTTCAGGAAGCGTCCCAAGGACCAGCCACACCCACACTGCCAACAACAAACCCTGCGGGGCAGCCCATGGTGGTGCGACAGCCCCAACGCTGAGCAGGTTGGTTTCTCCAGGTAACATGGGGTTTTAAAAAAATCTTCTACATCTGGGGAGAGAGCTCAGAAGAATAAGCACTTGCCGGCAAGGACAAGATCCTGAGTTCAATCCCGGGTACCACAAAAAAGAAAGAAAGAAAAAAAAAAAAAAAAAAAAAGCATTAGAAAATCTCCTGAAGTGCAGAATTGAAGAGATTTTAAACTGGAAAAGACATAAAATGCGTCTGGCCGTGGGACATCTCAAACAATGCTGGCTGCCAGCACTGCTGCTTGCCTGGAATGGAGCTTGGTCCACCAAAGTGTCCTGTCATTTCCTGTAGGACTGGAGACTTCCATGAGGGAGGTGTCCACAGGTGTACATTTACACACATGTATATATGTGTGCCTGCACAGGCACGCATGTGCAGATGACCCTGTGGCACCTGGCCCCATCTCACCAGGAGAGCAGAAGCTGCCTGGGCAGGGGTAGCCCCAGCCCCCACCCACACCTGCACCAGACTCTGCCCTGCTTTTCTCCCCAAGCTGGGCTTATTTATATTTCCATACTCGTATTGCTTCCAGTCTTTGTGATTTTCCACTGTCCAAGATTCACCTGTCCTGTGTTTACCTGGGAGGCTTCTGAGCTCCCCTAAACTCCCATCAACACCTTTTAGAAAAGGTGCCTGGTGTGCTGCCTGCTTCTAGAGGTTGCTGGTGTTGATCTCTTGGGTTTTCCAAGTTATTTCAGGGCAGTTACTACGACAGTGGCTGCCCTCAGTCCTCTCCCAGTGTGCCCCCTCAGCCTTGCCCAGGCTCTTGGCTCCATGGGAAAAGAATCCAGAGGAACACTTCCCTCCTCACAGGCCATTGGCCCTATCACCTGGCTCTTTCCCAGCACTGCTCCTCCCACACATCTTCACAGCAAGCATTTGTACCCATTGACTTTACTTACAGGTAGCTTTCCCACTCTGAAAGTCAAAACCACCAGGTACAGCGAGAGCCTCCGCCTGCTTTGCATCTGGATGTCAGTAGCAGAGACCACTGGGAGAAACAGGGCTCCCAAGATGAGAAGCAACAGGGACACTTTGCAAGGTGTTCTCAGCAGGAGACTCATTAACTGACTCCAAGTGCCTCTGTCCCCAGGCACCCGAACAAAGGCCACCTTCAAGGTCCCAATGCCAAGCAATATCGAGGCTCTCTAGAGGCCCTTCCCACCTCTACAGCTGCACCAAATGACCATCTGCACTGATGTCACACAGGCCCTGCGGCTGCATCCTGCTGCTTTGGACAAGGCATGAGGATGGGGCCACAGAGGGCTTCACCCTCATGGCCACCAGGTCACCAAGGAGATTTCTACACACATCATTGTGTGTGGCTGGTCTCGCTCCCAGATGACACTGGATTCAGGGCAGGTCACACCCTCCTGGCTTTCCAGAGCCAGAGTTCCACTGGCATGAGTCACAGTCTAACTCCAATAGGTGACTCAGCTTCGCCAGGCCTCAGTGTCCTCAGCTACCGAGAAGGATCTTAAAAAGGCCACTTCCAGGTAAAAAGCAATCAATTTGTAATGGGTACAGCACCAGAACATACTCAAGAAACCCTTGGTGTGGCCACACCTTCTTCACTCTGGGCCACACCATCCCTGATCCATTCTCCCAGATTTCCCTCTGCCAAGCGCTTCCTGAAAGGAGCAGACGGGCCAGGTCAGCCTGTGCTAGTGCTGCCCCTGACCCCCAGAGTGGGGGAGTAGGGCACAACACCCGCCTGGAGGCTCGACCCAACCTCAACAGACCACCTGCTGCAAAAGAGAGCACAGAGACCAGGGGATAGGGAAAGGCTGGGATTTCTACACACATCACTGTAGTGATCAGGCCTGGGCTCACTACTGCCCCTAGCACCGGGCTTAGTATCCCTGTCTATATTCACTGCCCTGTTCTTCCTCCCTTCCTCCTGCTGTAACACTGAGGAAGGGGCTACTCGCACCCCTTTCATCCTAAGAAAACTCAGGATAACCCACCCAGTTGGGGTCAGTGGCCAATAGGAGCCAGCAGCTCCTCAGGCCAGAGTATCACATGCATTAAGACAGAATCAACCCAGTATCCTGGATTCACAACCAAATATGACCCTTCATTCATTCACTGACTATACAGTTCTCAGAGCCCCGTCTGTATGACGCATGATGTGCTGGAAGTGGAGAACACAAGAACAAATGCGGTCCAGTGTATCAGTTAGCTATTGTCATAATAACGCTGCATAACAACTACCCCAAATGCAAGAGCTAAAACAAGCATCATGGGTTATCATAGACTGTGAAATGGTGCAATCAGGTCAGCTTCTCACTGAGGCTTTAGGGTTCAACTCAGTGACTCTGTCCTAACCCATGGGTTCCTCATTCTCCTTCTCCAGTGTGTTTTCAAAGGCTTGCTCTTTCTCCTCACAATGAAATTGACAGAAACTCAGATTACAAGTGGAAATAGCCACCACCTCTTATGCCCCAGGCTCAGAACTGGCACTGTCACCTCCACATACATGCCACTGGCAAAGCAAGCTTGATGGTAATCCCAAAGCCAAAGGGCAGGGAGTACAGCCTGCATTCAGAGAGGTGACCGGGAGAAGGGCAGGCCACACCTGCCCTCTTCCCAAACACTCTCCAGACCAGACAGGAAAAGCAGGGTGTCCAGAGGAATGGCTCCCCAGGGTTCGTCCCATCTCTGAGGCCACTTGGGATGCAGGGTCTTTTCTAGCCTGAAGGATACCTATTCCCCACCTCATTTCGTCTATCCATTAAGACAGACAAGAGTTCTCAGCTGTTTGACAAGCAAGAAAAGAGGAGACCTGGGGACTCAGAATTTGCTGAAGCTGTGCGCCATTGTTTCCGCTATCTGCACTTAGTGAGAGTGGCCACAGGAAGAAGGAAGTAGATATGGTGTCCACACCTTCCAAGCTAACATGAACCAGCGTCTGCTGGACTAATCCATCACGTCGTTAAAGAAGTCAAAAGATTCAAATTGATGGGAAAAGGCACTGAGAAAGATGGACAGCTGTAATCCTCAGGACAGTACGTTCTTTAGAACAAAAACAGAAATTTCTGGATGACATTTGATGCCCTAGGCAAGGTAAGGACACCATCCTTTGGAAATGTCCCAATCATACTATGAGAAGCTACTTCCATCCACACGGTGGTCAGAGACCTCAGTCCCTACTCAGAGTCCCAGTGAAATGGTGCAATCAGGTCAGCTTCTCAGTGAGCAGTGAAAAGTGAAGACAGACACATCCTTGAATGACTCTACAAGCACTAGGTGCCTGCACTGGCCCAGCGTAAGAGTCACAGAGATCAGCCAGGAGAGGACAGAGCACTCAAATAGTGCTGTTGGTTGGGAAAACGGGGACCAAATGCTGGGAGCTGGAACCCCCCAGCCAGGTCCAGTCCACGGGGAATCCTCAGGCTGCATCTGCAGAGTGGGAGACGGCTCAGCTCTCCTGCACAACCTCCTGGACCCACCACATCGGCCAGTCACAGGGCTACAATGCTCTTTCCCGCTCTCAAGTGAACATCTGTTTTTCTCAAAGCTGTGAATGTCACGTCAAGAATTTCCAATTACCTTCCCCTTGGTTTTATTTAGCATCAGTGTATTGGAGGCATAATTAGTCGGAGATGAAAACCTGCATTGTTCCCTTCTCCTCGGCAATGAAATAGGTTTCCAAATGTGCTAACAGAGACGCTCCTTCTCCAAAAATGACAAAGAGCAAGTGAAGAATGAAAGCAGGAGTGAAATACAGATTAAGGACACCACGGCCCAGGAGAGGCGGGGTGCAGACGGTGGTGGTGACGCTGACACAAAGCTCCTGCCATGAATCTTGCCTCTCTGGCTCCTAATGAGGATGGGTCTTTGCCACAGTGTAAATGTGATGCCGATAAGACTTGAAGGGCCTGTCTCCATGGATGGGATCCTAAGGGAACGTCACAGTGTTACTGATGAGGTGTCACGCTGTACTTTTCCCCCCAGCTCAGCCTCACATAGGGCCTGGCAGCCTGCACAGAGAGATGCAGCCTTCAGTTGGGCCAGGGCTCCCCAGAACCGGGAAATCTTACATGTGTAGATGGCATCCCTGGCAGAAGAAGACTTGCATACTAAGATTTGGATGTGCACCCCGACCCAGCCCTTGCCAGGGACTCGGCCTGTCACCTCTGATCATCTGAAACTTGCCAGTGTGCATCTTCATGGAACTCACTTGTCAGAGATACACAGTGATGTGTTTTCGGATTCAGACAGGGCAGCCAGAGGGAAACGGGCCATGTCATTGTCCTCTGGCAATGCCTCATCAAGATGAGTAAAGTTCCACTCCTCTCCAGCCTCACCCTGTCACCCTCCTTTCCTCTCTCTCCACTCGAGCCATGCAGCCTCCCGGTCCTACCTCAGGCTGGGCTCTGCTCCCATCTTGGGGCCCTGGTGAGGGACAGCTGACCACAGAGCCCACAGCAGTGTTAGCCTTCGCAATCACCGCAACTTGCTGGTGTCATTGCACTCACTTTTCTTGCCTCTGGGACACGATGGCTGACACCCGCAAATTAAAGGAGAGAAGGTTGATTTGACTCATGATTTCCATATTCCTGAAGCTCCAAGGCTGGGCAGCAGGGCAGAAGAGCCTGGTAGCTGAGAAGCAGAATGCAAGGGAAGAGCTGGGGAGGGACATAAACAAATGCGGCCCCTAGGCCACGCCTCCAGAGACTCAACGCTAACCGATGCCACCTCCTGACAGCAGGTCCTCTGGGAGCCTCAGAACCCAGTCATCTCCTACGGATCCCACCTACAATTCTGAGGCTCTTGGGGGATGTCTCAGTTACTCATCTCTCATTGCAGGGACAAATACCCAACACCCAAAATGAAGGAAGGAGAGGTTTATTTAGCTCACAGTTACTAGAGATTTCAGTCCATACTTGGCTGGCTCCAAGGCTGAGTGGCACAGGGCAGAGAGCATCCAGTTCATGGAGGCAAAACAGCAACACAGACAAGAGTCTGTCTCTCTGTCTCACTTATGTTACATTCAGGCTATCAGCCCCTGGTTGGGTGTGGCACTCACACTCATAATCCACAGGAAGAAAGAGAACGAGGGTTCTAAGGAGCATGGCTGGGTAGGGAAAGGTCCTCTTGACACCATCCAAAGACTGCCGTAAGGAACTGGTTTGCATGCCATTCCTTTTCTTCCTGATGTGATTCTACCCAGACACTGGGCCATGAGGCACAAATGAATAAGTAATGGGTGGATAAATAAATGAAGGAAAGGACAAATGTGCCAGGCATGGTGCCACACACCTATAATCATAGCTCTTGGGAGCCTGAAACAGGAGGATTACCAAGAATCTGAGGCCAGCCTGGACTACACAGAGAACCTGTCTCAAAAAAAACAAAACTACAAATGAGTAAAAATGTGAAATCCACTGGTTAACACCACAAGTCCCACCTCTCTCCTGTCTGTGTTAGAAGTGGTAACAGCCAACACCAGCCACTAACAATTGCCCTGTACTAGGTGTCTATCTAGTGCCTTTCCTGGATGGATGCTCCCCCACTTACAAAAGTTACACCCTCATAAACTCATCATGGGCTAAAGTGTACTAAGTCAATGCCATTCTCACTATACCTAGCCTCCTGGTATTTCTAACTGAGTAACACAGAACACCATACAGTTCAGAGTGCTTCCCTTTGTAATCACAAGGTTCACTGGGAGCTGTGAGTACAAGACCATATGTCACTAGTGCAGGGAAACTTTGAGGACCCTTCTTCTCAGCCTATTCACTCCTACCACCACCACCACCACCATTACTACCATCATCTCTATTATCACTACCACCGCCATCACTGCTACCACTACTACCACTACCATCACCAATACTACCATGATCTCTAGTACCATAACCACCACCACCAATGCCACTACTACCTTCACTACCAACATCATCTGAGTTACCACTACCATCACCATCATCAATGCTACCATGATCTCTATTACCACCACCACTACCACCCCCATCACTACAACATTACTACTATCATACCAACACTACCGTCATCTCCATTACGACCACCACCATTATCATCACTACCACCTCCATCACTACAACTGCCACCACCACTCCCATCACCACTGTCTCCATTACTTTTCTCTTGTTGCTGGGACAAAATACCTAATATTCAGAATTAAGGAAGGTAACGTTTATTTAGCACAGTTTGTGGAGATCACAGTCTATACTTGGCTGGCTCCAAGACAGGGTGGCACATGGCAGAAGGCAGCAGTTCATGGTGGCAGAAACAGCAAGAGCAAAAAGGAGTAGTGGCAAACAGAGAGCAAAGGCCACATTGGCAGTGAGCACCTTCAGTAAGACATGCTTGAGTATGTACTTGGCCCAGCATTCATCCATTCATCCTGAGAAATACACTATACTAACAGGAGAATCTAATAATAGAGGAAATGAGTGTGGGGTACATGAGAACTTTCTGGACTATCTTCACAATTTCTCTATAAGTCTAAAATAATTCTAAAATTAAGTTTCTTCAAAAAAAAAATCAATGAGTGGCAGTTATCACCTTACATATAGAATAGCATTCTAAAATAGTTCTCAAACCTATTTCCTCTTTCCCAATTACCTCTGCCTTAGCTTGCCAAGTTTTGGCACCATCTTTCCTCCCTGGCCCAGGTGTCCCATCCAAGCCACCCTGTTCCTTGGGCCACCAGAGTCTTCAGGTCTCGGGTGGTCCAAGTGTTGCCCTGGACCATCTTAAGGATGATGTTCAGGCTCCTGTGTGGCTCTCCCTGCGCAGCATCTCCTTGTGCTCTACCTCGACACACTGCCATACTAACAGGCCACTCTCTCCTCCTCTCCATTGTGCTCCTGCCCCCTTCCAAGCCCCAATCAGCCCCCTGCTGCTCCCTCACAGGGCACTTCTGACCCTTCACAGTGTAGCTCTGAAATCCCTTCCTCCAGAAACTTTCCCTAGTCCAGGACAGATGCGGTGGCACTGAAGGACACCTCCATAGTCCTGTACTGTGACTCGCTATTCACTTTACCAGGAGACAAGCAAGTCCTGCCACCTGCATCTCTCAAGTAATAGTTTCCAACAAGTGTTTATGTAATGATGAGCAAATGACTGGGGAAAAACAGAGGGGTGAGAAATCACAGCCAGTGATCTAGGTCTTTTGTTCCCCAGGTTTTAAATTACAAATTCTACTCCCCACAACTACATTAACCTCGCTGGAGGCCTACATAACCACATCCAGTTATAGAGCAATGGAATGGGTTACTAGATTTCATTACTACAGCATAATTAATGTCAAGGTATTGCCAGTTTGGGCATAAATATTAAATATCACCTTCAGCATAACTACTCTCTAACTCTATGATTATAGCTTAGAAATAATCACTTTTTGGTGTGGTTCTCCACACCTTGCCACAGAGAAGCGATGCCAAGTAGAACACCGGCTTTGTAGATCACTTGTCCTCCAGGCTTGAGCCTGGGCCCCCAGCACACCAGTGCTGGCGTGACTGTCTCTCATGGTCATGGTGTGATGGTGGGGATGCTGGAGGTGCCTATGGGACGGTTTTGACAATGGCCATGGCCACTGCACTCGGCTCTATATTTTCTCTCGGGGTCCATCAGTTGAGTCCCTTGGGAGGTCTCTTCTCTTCATGGCTTCTATTTCCTTCCAAGCCCCGATGCAAAAGGAACCACAAAGAGCAAGGACGCCCCTGGCACTGTGGCAAGAGAGGGACCACACCCACATCAGAGCAGATGCTTAGCTCACTGTGGGCCAGGTAAGTCTCACTCGGAGCCTCCATTCTTCTGCCACCTCCATTTCTCCAACCACCTCACCATTCTTGCCTGACCATCTTCCTAAGGACTGCGATTTCATTTTCCCCCTTTGCAAAACCTTTACCTGCTGCCAGCCACCTTCAGAGCACTCTCAAACAGAAGCACCATGAACGTTCATACCATAAAGCCAACTAGTGACAGTTTCCCTAACCTAGTCTTCTTGTCACCCAGGGCTGCTGCTGCCAGAACTCTGGAGCAGACATACCTCAGCTTCCTTCGGGCTTGCCAGGTCACTCACACTGGAGCACTGAGCAGCCACCCAAGCAAATGATCACCCGAAAACCGCCAGGCTGTGTTGTCAGTTCAGAGGCCAGTGAAGAGGAAAACTGCCCAGGCCTTCAGCTTCTCCAGCCAACCTCCTCTGGGTCCCGACTCGAGCCACATGATAGATTCTGAGCCAAGACTGCCCACTGACCCCTTAGCAAATCTCTGACCCAAGAAAAACATGAGAGATACTAAAATGATTGCTATTTCAAACCACTAAGTTAGGGGTGGTTTATCACACAGCACTAGATAACAAAAACAAACATCCAAGGAGTGAACAAATAGCTCATAGATCTTCCAGTGGCTTTCTGTGTGGCTCTAGAATAAGGACCAAGGTGCTGGTGCTCCTGGCTCTAACATCTCCCTGAAAGATTCACTCAGATCCCAAGGCCAAGGACCTATCAACATCACTCATTAGGGAGACCTCAGCTGCACCTCACTTACAGCCCAAAAATGAAGTCACAGGAGCCACTGGGCTCTTGGTGGCTAAGCTCAGGCCTTCAGTTGCTAATGACAGAAGTGATGTGGCCAGGCACCACGGTATATCCTGTAATCCCAATACTCAGGAGGCTGAGGCACGAGGACTGCAATGAGCCTGAGGCCATCTAGGGCTACACAGCAAGATCCTGCCTCAAAAAGATAAAAACATAAGAGGTGATGCCAAAGGCACAGTGGTCTTGAGGGGAAGCACCAGTGTCACAGCAGCAACACCAATATTACCATCATCACCAGCATTGGCACCACCACCTCAACACTACCATGACCATGACATCCTCATCGCCATCACCATCATCCTCATGGTCATCACCACCATCACCTTTGTGATCATCACAATTGTCATCATCATGGTCATGGCCACCACCACTAGCATCCTCACACTCACCACTATAATCATCACTGTCACCTCCACCATCATCTTGACAGCACTCATCACCATTATTATCACTGCCATCTCTTTCACCACCACCACTGTCATCACCATCACTGCCACCACCACAGTAGTACTGGAGACATTCACTGAGCACTTACTCTGGGCCAGGAACTGTCCCAAGTGTCAATGTACTGTCCTGTTGAGCTCTTCATGGCATCTCTAGGATGAGGTCCCTCTGTCTTTCCTAAAGGCATGGAGCAGTTTTAGGACTTACCCATGGCAGCACACAAATTGTAATCCCAGATGGACACCTCTGAAAGTCAGACACACTCCTGCCCTCTCTGGCTCCTCACCTCCCTCTGAAGTGAGCATAAATTAAATTCCTTACTCTATGTGCAATCCCAGATTTAGAGAGAGCCAAGCAGTCGGACTCTTAAACCATGATCTTACACTGCGCTGAAGCCAAAGGCTTCTGTGAAAGAAGCAAAATCACCCCCAACACATTCACCGAAAACAACAAATGAGCCATAGGTGTGTTGATGTGTTTCCCATGCAGTGACCATCCTGAACATGGCTCCTCCCGTGAAAAAACACAGATTCTGAAAGGTAAGCACACAGGTCCCTGCCTGCCCCTCCCCTAGCCATGCACCCAGCAGGGTGCTTCCTACTCATGTAGCTTCCCTCTAGCGCCTTTCTTTGGAAGCTAAAAGCAGCAGACTTGAAAGGAAGGTCCTTCCAGGAAAGTTTGTATATGGCCTATCCTACCACACTCATTTTAGGGTGCAACCCCAGTGTGAGGTATGGAGAGAGTGTGAGTTTAACCCACTGACAGTGTTTAGAGTCAGGAACTTGAGAGATGACAAGGGAGAGATACAGTCATCAGAGCAGACTCTCGTGATTGAATTCCAGTGGTTTTAACAGGAAAGAAACCAGAGGAAATATGAGCTTTTCCTGTCTCTTACATACTCTATTACACTGGGCCTCTGTAAACAAGAAGGCTGTGACCAGAACCATAAGCCAAAATACACTTCACTTCTTTATTACATACCCAATCTGTAATACTATGAGATAACGAAGTTCAGACATCTGGCTCCTCTGGAAACAAAGGGAACAGGAACTATTAGGTCTTGCTGCAGGGGTCTTGGTAGGGCCTGGCCCTCTTTTTGGAACAGGATGTGCCTCTACGTATCAGCCCCCTCACACCCACCTGCCCTGATCCTCAGAGTCCTACCTGGCTGTGTCCAGCATTCAGATTCATTGTGCCTGTCACAGATGACAGTCATCCCTAGGGTGGCTACAGCCATCCTTATAAAACTCTTTGGTTATTTTCCAACCCCTCCCTAGTTAGAGAACAAGCTAAAAGCTCATGTGGCTGCTGGGACCAGACGGACCCACTTGTCCACTGCAAAGCAGGAAGGACCCAGGGATACCTTGCCCCTGCCCATAGCCCATAGGCATTGCTGGGAGAGCTGCTGTTTCCCCGCCAGGGCCTCTGGCCCTGTTCTTCATATGAGTTTTCTCTCTCTGGCTTAGCCTGCAGCTCTGTAGGGGCATTGCACCCAGTGCAAAGGGCCCAGGGATAAGGTAGTGGCCTAGGTACTAACCAGTGGCCAAGAAATGCCTGCTTGTCGGCAGAGCAAATCTACAGATGGAAACACCAGCATCTAACACTCTCCGACGAGCCCAGTGACCAGCCATGGTGTGACTCCACTAATAGCTGTCCCTGCTTGGATGGCAATGAGGAGATACCCCATGAGGTTCTGCCCTGCTCTTCAGCAAGATCTACAGGTGCTCAGCAGGCATCTGGAGCCCCGGGGTGGGTAGGGGCAGCACGAAGACCACCTCACCTCCCCCGTCCTCGAGGGATTCCAACAGCCCGAGAGACAGCCCTCAGTCCTGGCCTGGCCAGGCCAGCCAAGGGCCATGAACTCTTCGTCCTTGCTTGCTACCCCTCTCCCCACCCCAGTGTGCATCACTCTGGATTTCCCCATGTGGCATAGGAGCCCTGCTCCCTGACCCAAGCAGGTAAGGAGCAGCCCTCCCCAGGCCCCTGTCCCTCAGCCATTGACATTTTGACCTTGACCTTAAAAGGCCCCAGTCTGTTCTGCAATCTCAGCTGAAAACCCCCACAAACACAATAAGGAAATTACCGTTTGCAAAGTGCCACTCACAGCAACATTAGCTCAAGTCATTCCCATGGCAACTCTCTGGGAAGGTGCTAATATCCAGTTTATGGAGTGTAAACAGGCTCCCAGAGATGGCCCTGAATGCTCAGAGCTGTGAATGGCTGGGATCTGTTTGCTCCCAACACAAGGGCCCCTGCTCTGTAGCAGCAGCCTCGCTTTTGAGTGTGAGAGTACCCTGTGTCCAGGAACTCCTAAGAGCCTCCGCCCTCCTTGGTGGAGGAGGGAAGAAGCGCAGTGAAGAAGAGGCACCTTTAGGAGGTCCCTTGCCTAACTTTTTTGGGGGAAGTACTAGGAATCAAACTCAGGACCTTTCACTTGCCAGGCAGGTGCTGTGACACTAGGCTATATCCCTGGCCCCTCTGCCTGACTCTTGTCATGTACCTCAAAGTTGAAGTTCTCCATCTCCCATGTAACAGAAGCTGCTTGCCTGCCCTCTCCAGCCCCAGAGTCCCCAGGGTGTCCCGGATCAGATCCGTGAACATTTCTCCTGGTAAGCACTTCCCTGTATGTTCTACTGCCAGCTGGTTAGTTCCTTCCACCCCTCCACTGGGCAGTAGCTCCTTTCCCCAGACTTCCTAACTCCAACCCTGGACCATGGCCCCGTCCTGACCACCTCCCTAAAGAGCTTATGCCAACCATGAGCAGTGATTTATGGTGGAGATGGGAGAGCAGCGCTCCAGGGAGGCAGAGAGGAAGGCCACACCACAGCTGCCCACCAACAGCTGCCAGCCAGCCACACTGCTTCCCCTCAGACTCCTGTTCCAACCATCACAACCCTGATGCCAACCACTGGCACATTCCAAAACATGATAGGACCTCCCTTGGGGTCACAGAGGACATGGCTGTTCCTCTACCCACTCAGCACCCAGAGCTTTACATTTTCTGTCTCACCTTCCTCTCCTTTCTGACAGTGTTCTGGGGACTCAGTGCTATGGCAGGCTCTGCACAGGAGCACAGTGGGAGCCCTGTACCCCAGGACCAGGTGCTCTGTGTTCTTGCTCAGAGGAATTTTAGGGCTCAGACAGGATTGCTCTGTGGTGCACACGGGGAAGCAAAGCTCAGAAAGGGAGGAAGGAAGTCTGTAGGAGCAGCCTGTCCTCTGCCCCTGGTGAGAATGAGAGGAGTTAAGTATCACCAGACGGAAGCAGAAGCCCTAGAAAGCCAGTGTCCTGGTCAGGAAGGGGAGGGAGTGGGAGACACAGCAGCAGGTAGTGCACAAGTGATGGGGGCTAGACTTGGAGGCAGGGGACAGCAGGATAAGGGCAGCCTGGGAAGTGGACGGTGCTGTTACAGATGCCTGACAGCAGGCTGAGGAGCCAGAGGCCAGCAAGATCACAGCTGCTCAGTGCCAGCAAGGGAGCCCGCGGTGTAGTCCCCAGAGTGGGAGGGGTTAGGAGCGATGAGGGGAATCCAAGGTCACACGAAGAATGTAACAAAGACCTGTGGACTCTCCAGAAGCATGACAGCTGTCTCTTGGCCCGCCAGCTGCGCCAGGCCCTCAGTTCTGGCTGCCTCTCTCTCACTGAGCTCCAAAGCCACCCACTGGAACAAACTCTAGATAATGTCTCTTCCTGGTGGTCTCCTTTCCTAGAATTTCTAAGGGGAAAGAAATGAATTTCTCAGACTCAAAGCACTTTTGCTAAAGTGCTAGAGCTTTAAAATCCATAAACAGTAGGACATAATTAAATGCAAATGTGGGGCCATATTTAAAAATTAACCTTCTATAATTAATTAGTCATTTAAAATATTCTGGTAAATGATACTGAAGTGACACAGAATTATCCTAGCTCTGAGTGATAGAGTTGTCTGCAACAGATTTGCCGTGGTGGAGTGAGAAATATTTGCATATATCATGTGGGACAACAGAGCACTGTGATCTCTTAATTTACCTTTGCTATCAACGTATTAAAAAGCACAGTCCTTGTATTCAGATTGTGAGGCTTTCACTTGCTGCCACGGAATCTGGGAAGCAAGCAATTGCCTGAAAGCAGGAAGGCTCCATGAAGGACTGAATTGGTCCTGACACACCCACGTGCCCACTCCGGAGCAGCAGGAGGGCTCCGACAGCTGCTCCCACACTCTGTCCTCCCATCTGCCACCAGCATCTCCCCTCTGCTGCCACTGTCACTCTGAAACCACCACGTCCTTGCCAGCACTGCATTGCCTGACCCAGACTACTCTGCCATCAGCAATGCCATCATGGGCTTCAGAGTGGGGGTGGGGAGCGGGTGCAGCTGCACGGGGCACATTTGTGCGCGTCTGACCTCAAGGGATGGACGAGTCTGAGTGCCTACTGTAGTAGTGTATGTGGCTGTCTGCTTGTGTCCGCCCATCAGCATGCATCTGTGCATTCATGTGCGTGTATGTTTGTGTGTGTGTGTGTGTGTGTGTGTGCATGCCCCTGTGTGGCCCAGGCTCCACCCTTGCCTGAACTGCTGCTTACCACCAACCCAGCCCCCACATACTCACCATCTCTCTGCACCCTCTGTCCCCTGCTGTCCCCTGTCACATGCTGTAATTGCCCCATGAAGGTCCCACCTGCAGGAGTAGCCCAGACCCTGTCTATTCACCTCTCCTTGCATGCGGCTGCTTCTTAAGCAAACCTGACCTACCTAGTAGCAACAATTTCAAGGACAGAGTCCTGCTCACAGGCTGCCCTTGGGACTTTCTGACCAACCAAAAGGCCACCAAGCCACACAGAAGAAAGACTGAGGCTTTGGCCTTTTTGCCGAAAGTGAGAAACAGGACCAACTAAACCCAGGCCTCAGGCTGCCGAGGCGTGGACACCAACCCGAGGGCATGACACACTGATGTGGGTGCAGATGACCATACTACTGTGGGATACACAGAGATGAACAATGACAGGGCCCTGGGGCCAGGCCAGCTACACCTCTTACCTTGTGAACTGTGAACAAGGAGAACATCTCCACAGAGTGTTAGGGTTTATGTCTAGTTATCCCCCAAAGTGTTAAGCAGTGATGGGTGGCAGGCTTCTAGAGCTTGTGATTAATTCATGATCCAGGGCTGAGATTAGGGGTATGAGTTCTACCCTCGCCCTGGAGCAGACAGCCTGAGTGTAATATAAGCAAGGAAGAGAGGCTTGCTCTCTGCTGCTGCTCCTCCCCTTTTGCTCTTGCTGTTTTGCCATCTTCTGCCACCATGAACTACTGCCTCTGCCATGTGCCACCCTGCCATGGAGCCAGCCTAGTATGGACCAAAACCTCCACTAATTGTGAGCTAAACAAATCTTTCCTTCCTTAATTTTGGGTGTCAGATATTTTGTCCCAGCAATGAGAGAAAAGTAACCAAAACACAGAATGTCCACATAGTCAGGAAGAACTTTATTTTTCTACTATTGCATTTTCAATGAAATAAAAGAAACAAGGAGGGAGAGAAGAAAACACAGAGGAAACAGAAAAAAGATGAGAGCTTGTGAACTGCTAGAAATGGGGTCTCAGAAATAACTGAACGGTGAGAGAGCAAAGCCCTGTCACATCTACTTCCCACGGCCTGTACAGCCTGGGGAACAGCCCTGGGTCACAGCCTCTCTTCCAGCACCTCTATCCCCACCTACATTTGATGATTCCTGATCCTTAAGAGGCCAAATCAGCACTTGTGAGGTGAGTGATGGATGGATGGATGGATGGATGGATGGATGGATGGATGGATGGATGGATGGACGGACGGAAGGACAGACGGACAGACGGATGGAATGAGGGACAGATGAATAGACTGATGATAATGAAAGGATGGATGAACAGATGGATGTGCCAATGAACACATGAGTGGATGGATGGATGGATGGATAGTGAAGGAATGGATGAGTAGTTGGTAGACAGATGAATGGACAGACAGATGATGGATGGAAGGATAAATAGACTGATGCTGGACAGATAACAGATCGGTGAATGGAAGCCCCACTAGGAAGCAGTGATGAAGGCCAAAACCAAAGTTCATAGTGGACTGGAAGTCTCCGTTGGTCCTGACCCTGAGAAGAACAAGAATATGAACCACAGCTAAGGGTCTGAAAAGGACTCTAAAAGCAAACCAGTACTGACGTATGATCTCCACCCTGGGCTACGGAACCCCTCCTGCTTTCATCTCAGTGGCAATTCCTGCTACTCCTGGCCCTGCACACACACCCCTGCTAAAAGACCCCTTCCTGAGGTCAGCGCAAGTTCATGCCTCCAGAGTCAGCACAAGTGCCACCAACTGCAGGACACCTCCCTGGGCCCCACCACCTCCAGTCTCTTCCTGACTCTCCATTATCTATCCCTGACACCCTCAGAGGTCCCAGTCCACTCCTGGTACGGGGACCTTTCCACACCTCTCTCCTCCCCACCACCTGGAAGCCCCAGGAGAGCAAGACAAAGGTATGGTGCCTGGCACAGAGCATGGCACAGCACTGTGGCTGCTAAAATCTGTAGAAACAACAGAAAGAACTGAGGACAGAAGCACTGCCCACTGAGCCCCACTAAACTACCAGGAGCCCAGAGAAGACTAAGATCAGACTGAGGAGACCAAGAGCCAACCTACTACCTAAGTGGGGATGGCTGGAGATGAACATCCTCCCTGAAAAGCCCAGTGCAGACCCAGCAAGCCCACACAAAGAAAGGTCCACTCCAAAGCAGATACCCTCAGCAGCCCCAAAGGCTGGAGCCCAGGAACCCAGGGTGCTGTCACCAAGGGAGACTTCCTACACCCTTTGAAGATGAGGCATTGGTGGGGCAGGTGTGAAGGATGATGAAGAGACCTCAGAGGGCAGAAGGGGGCGTTAACACTAAGCGATGGACAGCCAGGGGTCTCAAGGGGGGAATCTGTAACATGAGCCCACAGGGGCACCCTGTCAGGCCCCAGTGCATGTGCTGAGGCCCACCTTCCCCCACCACGAAGGCCAGGGACCTGAACCTGTCACCCCTGGCTAGTGTGGTGCTTTGTCAAGTGGGACCAGACAGAGGCTACCTGGAGATACACTGGGCACATTGCTCAAAGAAGCAACTCCCAGCACTCCATGCTGACAGTCCAGCGGGTCACACAGCACAGCCATGGATGGCTGTGTCACACAGGACTTATTGTCAATGACCACAAAGGTCCTGCGTTAGCAACAGACTCACATTTAGCAAAGTGTGAATATGTGGATCATCCTCCACACCCATTCCAGCTGTCTGGACCTTTTGAGAAGGGAAGGGACATCCTATAGATAGAAAAGTCATGTGATCTTGGGGGTTGTGGCTCCCCATGATATTCCCTGGAGCATACCAATGAGCTACTTGTGGAAGTGGGGTCCACAGCAGTGACTGGGCTTCATAACACTCAGACCATATCCCAGCAGTGGGTCACCCTTGTGAACAGTCTGTCCTGTCACAACAAAAGATGTAGCATCAGTCAATGCAAGAAGCCAAACCCTAGACAGTGACAAAGCTCTGACAGGGACAGCACTGAGAGCCCTGACTCCTGGGTCACACAGATTGTTTTCACCTGATCTGCCCCCTAGGCATGCTCCAGAGATACATACCACAAAACCTCAGCCAGACCCTGGCCACACACAGCTGGCTGGTGTCTTCCCCCATGAAGTCAGCTTGGGTACTTATCACAGGAAGCGCTGTATATGGTGCTCTCTGTCACTCCCTATCGTGGAAGAGTGGGGCTCAGGAACAAGTCAGATCCAGATTGAATTCTGTTTGGTCCTTCAGTGGCTTTAAGCAAGTGTAATTTTAAGTGCATCATTAGCTTGGTCCTTTTACCATTTCCTATTCTACAAAGGGTGATGAGAGGACACATTAATGGCTCCAGGTGACAGCCACCTCCACCTCAATGTTGGGACAGAGACAGAGCCACACCCAGAGCCCTCAAAGGCAAGAGCAAAGGGCATATTGCCCAGTACCCAAAGTCCAAGGGTCGTCCTGGCTGTCGGGCTCTGCCACCAATTCCTGGGCCTGTTTACTCTTGCCTGACATTGACAGTAGCCCCTCCAGTGGCATCCAGCAATTCAAAGGTTTTGCAATCAGCCCAATGAACAGAGAAGGCAACAGGCCAGAGCCAAGCTGCATGCAGGGCTACAGGAGTTTGCATAATAAACCACTTAGACACTGTGTCTTCAGGCAAGCTGTGTGGGAAACCTCGAAGATTCCAGAGACCGGATGGGGCTCATCTGGAAAGGAGACGTGGCCATACGGGCCAAGAAGAGGCAGATGCTGCTCAAGGAGCTATGCCAAATGCTTCATCACTCCTGTCACCTTCTTCATCCTCATTTACAGGCATGATGCCAAGTACAGAGGTCAAGCAAGCTGACGGAGGTCGCATGAAGAGCCAGCAGAGGAGCCAAGATCTGACCCCAAATCTGTCCAACTCCAAAGTCAACAGTTTCCACTTCCAAGCTTCCCAAGAGAGGAGTAGCAAGGAGGAAAGGCAGGTATAGGAGAGAGCAAAGAATGAACTAGAAGAAAGGAGGCTCAGGAACTCATGCCCACCATACCCACAGCAGATGCCAGCTGGGGGCACCAGCAAGGGGGAAGTGGCCATGAGCAGACTTTTGCAAGCACCCTGTGGTGCATGTTCTGAGAAAGCCTGGACACATGAGTACACTGAGCCCAAGACTGAATCATTCCCCACAGAGAAACGTGTTCCAGTGGAAAGGCCACGCGCTGAGTGGACATCACAGCCAGCTGACCACCAGTGCACAAGGGGCCTGATTAGTAGAAAGTGCTAGGGTAGCTGCCAATTGCACCAAATTAAGTGTTCCCAATCTTATGTGCTCCAGCAGCGGCGGGCTTTGCGCTGGTTCCGGAGGCATGAGGTAGCATTCTGAGTAATAATTAATTAGAGGAGAGCAGAACAAGCAAGCAACATGTGTCAAATGGCAGGCGCATCGTTCTGCCATTGCTTCATTTGGCTTTGGATGCAAGAGGGCCACGGTGTGGTGACACCGCAGGAGCACCCAGCTGCTCGCCAGGACCTTTTCAGTCCACTCTGCTCCCAGACATCCCACATCTCTTCTGCCCCCTCTCTCTAAACCAGCTCAGGCCAGAGAGAGAGCTACCCCCACCTCCTCCTCCACCCTGCCACAGACCACCAGAGCCTGCACCAATCAGCCAGCTCCTTCTAGCTCACAGCCTCCTAGTTTGTTCTCGAACGAATGGATCCTTTGTTAAACCAGAGGCCCTGTCTTCATTAGTAAGTCCTAACCCCTAATAGAGGTGTTTTTCAAAGAAACACATAGTGATTATCTCAAGCACCAAAGAAACAGGCATGCACAAGGTATCATTTGACAACAGGCAACAGATACCTCCTCCAGCTGCTAACAAATCCCACGGCAGACCTGCCCACCTCTGCAGAGAGCTAGAAATGCATTTCATCCCTAGACACTTACACCTGTCAACAAAGAGGAAAATTAAAAGGAAAAGAAAAAGAAACCTCAGAAATGGCTGGCAATGACCTGTAATCAGGCTTCCCACTGGCTGCCCTACAGCCTCTCAGAGCCCAGGCAGGCCTCAGTCACTGCTGGGAACCAATATGCCACCAAGTCATGCCCAGGCCTCACCGCATAGCCATGTACTATGGCTGAATGTCCACAGCCCTAGCATCACTTCCAGCTCTACATGCAAGAACTGCACCCTGTAAGCCGCACCTCCCCAAGCCAGCCCCAGGGTGGCACCCAGTCCCTGTGGCCTCTGCCACTTACCTCATTGATGAAGGAGTGAGCCCCCTGCGGGCTGAGCAGCAGGATGGCACGACGCAGAGTGTCCCGGTAGCGATTCAGCTCCTCTGTCTTCATGGTGGTGAAGAGGCTGGTGAACACGTGGCTAATGTTCTTGTCCACCTTTTGTAAAGAGACATCAAGGCCCAGCCGCGAAGCCTGGTCCAGGAAGCTTTGGAGTCCACGGATGTCTAAGCAGCCAGAGGAGAAAGAGAAAATGCCTCGTAAGTGCCAAGGGACCTGCACGGCACCTAGCTCTAATGCATCTGTTATGGTTTATGGCTAGTTGTCCCCCCAAAGCCTCAGGCAATCATGAGGCGGGGACTTCTAGAGTTTGAGACTTGACTCATGATCCACTGGGATTATATGTTTTAGTACTGATGGGATTATGGGTCTGAGTCCTTCTGGGATTATGGGTGTGGCCTAAGGCAGATGGGCTGAGACAGAGAGCCTGAATGCAATATAGAGAGAGACAGAGAGACAGACTCTGTTGCTCTCTGCTGCCCTGGTTGGTCGGTTGCCTCTGTCACCATTTTGTTGCTGTTCTGCCGCCATGAACTGCTGGCCTCTGCATTGTGCCTCTCTGCCTTGGATCCAGCCGAGCATGGACTGAAACCTCCAGTAACTGTGAGCTAAATAAACCTTTCCTTCCTTCATTTTAGGTGTCAAGTATTTGTCCCACCAATGAGAGAAGAATAACTAAAACAGCATCCCACCCACCCCACAAATGAGCTGAATCTGCTGTGGTGGCCCAGAGAGGCTGAAAAACACTGATCTAAATGTTTCTCACACACACACAGCTTAGGTGACTATGTTCCACCAGGGCAAGCCCTTTCTGCCATCAGACAGATGCCACGGCCAGAACACACCCTGCATAATCAGTAGCTCTTCCCTCTCTAAGTGGGCCTGGGCCAGGCAGGTCTTTTATCCTGGATGCATGGGCTGGGGTTCCTAGCCTCAATTCTCTCTGCATCATGTACCTGAGGTTTTTCCACCTACAATGGCGAGCTGAAGACACTACCCACCCTGACCAGAGCTGCCCAGCACAAGGATGTGCTCAGTTCTGTTCCTGGGCCCCTGCTCCAATCTCCCAATGGGGACAGCCTGGAGATGGATGGCACGGCACCCAGCCCTGTGGCAAGGGACTCTGTCTTGCTTTCTTGAACTCTCCCATACCATGCTCTTCCCAAATGGGGTGATGTATCCCAAGTCCTGATTAGTTCAGGGCTAAGTAACTAGCCCTTGCAAGACAGGCCGCTGGAACAGTTGTCCAAGGCATGCAGACCATCCTAATCATCTGACAGCACCACTGGCCAAGCCACCTGGCTTCCCCAAGGAGACCTGCCTAAGACTAGACCTGGCCACCAGCAAGCAGCCCTAAAAGGAAGACACTCAGACCCACAGTGTCACTGAAGCCTGGGCTTTTCTGTTGCAGGGCCTAATATATTTCCTTCCATCTAGGCCAACTCGAGTTGTTTTTCTGGCACTGTCAGCCCGAAGTGCCAATCCATAGCTCGGCCATTTCCTCTGGCCCACCCCTGCATCCGTCTTACAAGGCTGACCCATATAAAGATATTCTAGTGTCCCCATGCCCTAGGATAACCTTGACCAGGCCTGGGACCATACAGTTGCTAAGAATCAAAATCCCAGCAGTGTGAACTAAACAGATTTTGTTCCCAGCTAGCTCCTCTGCCAACCTGCCTGTGGGTGTCCATTCCACAAATGCTGTACTGCCACACAGAGAATCAAACACAGTGCATGACCAGGGTGCTGGGGGATGAACACAGGGTCCTCCATCCCCGAACAGAAGGACCCCAGCACTTAGGCTTGGGCACACACTCACCATCTCTCCAGCAAAGGGCCCTGCCATTTAAGCTTCTACTGGCTCATCTATAAACCAGGGATCAAAACTGTCAACTACCAGTTCTCTGGGGCTCTGAAGGGCAGGGCTCCTCCCACTTGGCTCCCAGGAACCTGGTGGTCTATGGGTAAGAAGAGAGTGGTAGTATGCAGATGAGCATGCTGGAAGGCCATTCTAGAGACAGCAAATGTGTGCCCAGTATTCAAGGCCACAGCACATTTTCCAGTCCAGCCATGACCTCAAGCAGCACCCTGGCAGCCTGGCCTGGGACCACAGCCTCTGAGGCAGGAAGGGGGAGGTACCAGACAGCAGGGACGCCAGGCCAGACCCAGGTGGCCTTCACAGAGGTCCTCCATAAGCCAAGAGTGCTGATCAGCCAAGCCAACACAGAGGCTCCTGCCACCAGGCACCCAGACCCTGCCACTGATCCAGCCTTTGGATCCCCAGAGTGGTCACATAGCTCAGGACCCAGGAGAGCTGCAGGCTGCTAAGAAGCAAAGTTAAAAAAGATTTTTAAGAAATAAATAAAAAGCTATTCTTTATTTTGTTTTTAACTGACACATAGGAATTGTACATATGGAGCACAATCCATGCATATATATGTAAGAAAATCAGGGCAATTAGTCTGTCCCTTATTCACACATTCAGTAGCTCTTTGTGGTAGAAACATCCACAGTTCACCCACCCTTCCAGCAATTTTGCAATATTCAGGACAATACTGTTAACCATAGTTACTATTCTGAGCAACAGAATATTAGGGTTTCTTCCTCTTTCTGAGCTCAATGTTGTACACTGGCTGATCCTTCTCTACTCCATCCTCAGCCGTTCCCTGGCCTCTGAGAACCACTTTTCTACTCTGCTTCTCTGAAAGCAACTTTTTAGGCACCACATTTGAGAGAGATCATGTGTATCTGTTTATTGCTACACTATTCATAATAGGGGAGATACAGAATCCACCAACGCATCCATCAGCTGACACATGCATAAAGAGAACGTGGTATATACTCACAATGGAATACTATCCAGTCACAAAGAAGGCTGAGTCTTGTCATTTGTGGCCATGGGAACAATCCTGAACGATGCCATGCTAAGTGAAATAAGCCTGGCACAGATGTTAAGAACAACTTTGTAACCTGTCAGAGTGGCAGAGCATGCACACACAGACATGTCAAGGCACAGAGGACCAGGGAGGCCCAGCCAGATGTTCTCAGCCTGGTGCCACCCTGAAGCCTTCCCTGTCCCAGGCAAGGCACAGCTCACACCTGGCCCTAGAAGCTGGAGAATATTTCAGGACTATGCAACATCCATGTCAGTGTCACTAGCAGACTCCAATGCCTGGCACCTGACCACTTCCTGTCAATGAGGGTTTCCTCCTCCACCTGCAGTGCTCAAAAATAGCTATCAGCCACTAATGGCTATTTAAGCTTGTATCAATAATTCAGTCTATTAAATTAATTAAAACAAAACAAAAATTCATACCCAGCTCCTCAGATGGAGAGGCTACATTTCAAGCACTCAACAGCTATGTGTGGCAGCTGGTCACCATATGAGGTGGTGCAGATATGGAAGGACATGTTCTAGAGACACCATCTCCTAGCCCACTTGGGGTAAAGGATGTCCCCAAGAGACCAACTTCTGTCAGGACCCTGGTAAGAGCATCCTTATTCCTATGCCCTTTCCCAGTCACTTAGAAGTCCCCTCCATCTCAGATTGGCATTGGTCTATGGGACAATGACTGTGAACGGAGCCTTGAATAAGTGTTTCTTCACTGCTGCTCTTGGACATCCTGGGCCAACCTGCTGGAGGGAAGCAGAGACCGGTGGGGAGGAGTGAGGCCGCCCCAGCAGCCTGCTCCAGCCACACATGGTCAAGTTTGGACACAGGAACAAGGCCAGAGACAAGATACCTGGGTGAACTAGCCATGATTAGCCATGATTAAGAAATGACTCCTATTTTGAGCTGCTAAGTTTGGGGTAGTTTGTTTCCCAGCAGTAGCTAGCTGATAGGCCAAGGCCAGGGGCTGGATGAGGTCTGCACTTCTTATGGAGGTGGGTGGAGAAGAAAGTCATAGTCTATACCGAGCCACACCACCACTTTGGCCCACATGATGGCCACCACAGAGTTGAAGGAGAGCAAAGCTATGTGTCCACAGGCAGCTTCTGTGGCCCTACTTTTCTTGGGAAAGGACTGTCCCCATCTGAGTGCCTCCTTTTGCACATTCACATGCCATGTGCACCTGGACAGCCCACTTGGGAGTCTGGGGCAGTCACGCAGGTGGCCCTGGAGACGTCATGCATCACACAGCCCAGCTGGACCTCTCAGGCTAGTGGCCCCTTCACCAAGTTCCCCTCTGCCTAAAGTCATGTCAACCCATGGGATTGCTTCTTTCCCTTAGCGACCTGGAGGTGACAGGGGCAGATGGCAATTATCTAGTGACCCACATGTACACACAGCACACATCAGAACACAAGCCCACAGAGCTGCTGTCCACCCCAAGATACTGCACTTCTGGCTGTGTTCAAGCAGCCCCAGGGGGCTGAGCCATCAGAGTTGCAGATCTGACTGGTGCCTCCCTCCTAGATTAGGAATGTCAGCTGAGGGCTGCATTCCCATGGCCTCCAACTGCAACTGCTGCTCCGACTGGGCTCAAAAGGTCAATTCTCAGCCTGCTCTCCTGGGAGCCCTTACGCAACCACCGGAGGAGGGTGGAGCCAGAGCAGCCAGCAAGAGCACAGGCCAACTTTGCAGCCACCTGCCCAGTGCCCAGGAATGGAACCAAGAGAGCCTGCTTCTCCACGGAAGAAGTCATCCTTCCTATGCCAGAAACAGACTTCCGTAACATGCAGGGAACTGAATCAGATGCACAGCTTAAATACCACAGGCTTTCCCTTACCAGAGAAACCCAAAGTATAAAGAAATTAAGGCACAAAGGGAAAGACAGATCACATGAAGCAAGGAGTCAGATTTTTTTCAAATGGGAAGGAGAAATGGAAGGGATGCCTGGCCCCACATCAGGAGGCAAGTGGTCCCCAGATCTCATGGGCTGAGTTGCAGGCAGGGTTCTGAGGAGTTGTCACACAGGAATTCTTCCCCTAGAGAAGCTGGGGCACCTAGGGCACAAGACAACACTGTTCCTGTGGGGAATGTGACATTATGACCATTATGACACCCAAGACAGGCCTTGGGCCCACATTGGCCCCAGACTCCTGCTTAGACGCTACCTTTGGGTTCTCAGGGGTTCCCACAGCCAAAAGTCTTTCCAGGCCCCAGCCTTGAGGCCTCGGGCACTTGCTTGTGCCTGTCCTCCCCCTGTTCCCCAGCTCCCTCCCATGCATGCGAGGGGCATGCTAAAGGAGCCACAGCATCTTCCCTGTGGTAGAACTAACAAGCTGGGACCTGAGCATAATCCAGAACAGATAAACAGATACTTTCCAAAGGTGATAAGAGACATTAGCCAGGAGGAGACAGTCCTAGAAACAGCTGGAGAACATTCGAGATAGAAGCCACTGCACGTGGAAAGTTCCCGAAGGAGGCTTCTTTGAGACAAACAAGGATGGGTTTTGCTCACCCATGAGGAGGACCAGACTGCAGCTAAGGGAAGGAAGCTAAGGGTTCATGGGCACCAGGAACTGCTGGGGGCTGAGGACAAGATGTGAGTTCCCTCCACTGGCCAGCTCCCTGGTACTGACGCTTATGGGCCACTGGCCTGTGACCAAGTCTAACTCCACCCATGTCACTCTCCTGGAAGGCTCCTCCAAATCATCAGCATATAGAAGACCCACCCCACCTCTGTCTTCACACATGTCCAGAGTGTCTGGCCTGTGACCCTCCTGCAGCTCTTTTTCCTGAGCTTCCAGACATGGTCTGTCCTCCTAGTCTCTTCACTTCCCTGTCTGCTTCCTTTCACACTCCTGGGCTTCCCGCTTCACTACCCACCATGTCTGTTGTCACACTTCTGAGACTCTTCAACAGAATCTAGGGCCTGGATTGGCAAGCCCACCTCAAGCCACCACCATCAGCTCCTTCCAGGGATCTTGCACGATGGCCTCCACCCGGCACCATGATGTCTGGTCACTAATGTTTTCTTCTAGAATGTTCTCTCACATTTGTTCATAATATGGCCTGCCCCTAACCTTCAACAAGTAACAGAAGCTTATTAAAAGTTGACAAATTAACATCTTCAACAGAATCACTAAATCAAATTATAAGCAAGTAGAAAACTGTCTAGAGACTTCAATGATGTACACAAAATGAATGCCACATTCCTTAGGTTGGAGTAAGAGATGCCTGGTCCTAATAGGTTAAGAACACTACCACCACCACTTACCCCTCCATGGAGATCATACATACACACACGTGTGCACACACATGCATGTGCGCGCACACACACATACACATCCATGTATGCACGCACTCAAGCAAACACTCTCTATCTAGGTGGTCCTCATTTGAAATCTGCAAACCTCCAATGCTTCATAATAACCCAGATATATGTTTTCTTGGGTCAACGCAGAGCCTGAGGCAGAATCAATCATGCCTCCCTCAAACTTAACAATATTGAGCGATATTAACACTCAAAATTAGATAATGCACTGTAGGAAGCAGGCCCTTCTTTATTTCCCTATCTAACTCCAGTCAGTGTCTAGCATAGAGTTAAAACATTAAAAGTTTATGAAAAATGACTATGGTGGCCGAGGCCTGTAATCCCAGCACTCTGGGAGGCTAAGATAGGACTGCAAGTTCAAGCCCAGCCTGTACAAGTCACTAGCTTAGTGAAATTCTGTCTCAAAAAGAACATTTAAAAAAAAAAAAACAGGTTAGGGGATAAAGCTCAGTGCACAGATTCAGGGTTCAATCCCTAGTGCCACAAAAATAGTGAATTGAAAGCAAAACCTGGCACAGAGGCAGCAGCCACAACATGACACGCCCACGAAGGCACAGAAATGACACTGGGGAAAGCTTTTCCAAAATCTAAGGCTCCAGTTCTGACTACCCCTCTGCTTTGATAAAGATCAGATAGTCTCCAGGTATTTTGAATACTTTTTGTCAGGAAGGTAATTAAAATGAAAGAACATACTTCTGATTGCCTGCCTTACTAGTTCAATTTCCAAGAAGGGCCCAGCCCAGAGAATACTTAGGACGAACAGCACACCATCTGGAATGCACATATCTAGGCATGAAGCCTGCCACCTCACCCCAGACGAGCTCACAGTCATAAGACTCCAGAGACTACTGGCGAATTTTCCAAAGCCTAAGAGATAACTTTGATGCTGCGGACTTTTTTAGACTTCTTTCCTATCTGAGCTCCCAATGCAGTGCTTGTGAACTCTTCCCAGATATAGCTTGCCTGTCATGCTGTGCAAGCTCCTATGCCCGTTTCCTGCTCACCCCCAAGTCCAGATGCTGCTGTCATTGTCAGGGGGGTGCTGGAGGCCAGGTCTAAGGGAGGAAGCAGCCACATTTCCGTCAAAAAAAGTCATAAAGACCCATGTGCTGTGGCCCCTGCCACCGGGAGGCCCTCTGCCCTCTTACACAACCCTTGTGGCACCTCACCCACCCGTGACTTTCCAGCTATACGTGCCACCCTTGCCTCCCTCCCTCCTTCCTTTCCTTCATTTACGCTTCTCATTCTCTTCCTCCTCCTCCTTCCTTCCCACCTCAAACACTTCCTGAGCACTGTCTGAAGCTAAGACTTCCTGGCCCTTTCCCTAGGAGCACACGAGGCTGCAGGTAGATGGGCCAAAGCCGGGTATGGCTCCCTTCTGTCCTTTCCTGGAGACTCCTATGCTCCTGTGTGCTGGGACAGGATTGGCCTGTAGACTGCATTGCATGAATAAATCAGTGTATTGCCATTCATCCACACAAGCAACTATGGAAGTCAAGCAGAGCACCAAGCTGAGCAGTTCAGCAAAGGGAGGCAGAGAGAAGCAAGGTGCAGCCCGCAAGACTTGCCAGTGCATCAAGAGCCAGCCCCTCCCTGCTGGGGGGTGACAGGGCTCCCCAGTGCCTGGACAGGAGCGGTCTTTAGGTGCACAGCAGAGGCCACTGCTCTGGGAGGGAGGCCTCCCCAGTACAGGTCACAGTCCCTCCTGCCCAGACTACAGGCAAGGTGGTCCAGGGGGCCCTCCAGAATGACCATCCACCCCCACCCTCAAAAGCCCACCCCTGCACTAGCTCTTTCATTCCGTGTTCTCATGACCCATATCTGGCACCTCTCCGGCCCTGAAGGGCAATTCCCTGACGTGGGACAGGGACTCCAGAGCACCCTATATGCAAACCAAGTCACCTTGAGCCCATACCCCATCTTTTCTATAAGTTCTCAAGATGGCCCCTGTCCACCTGCCCAAATCACTCTCAGGTCAGGGATCAGACACCTAGGGACAGCACCATGCCCAACACCCTACAATATTATTCAAGGCATCCAATCCTAAGCTGCCCATCAGTCTGTCCTCCACTTTCCCAGGGACGCCATGGCCAACAGGCCCACCACTTCCCTGTGTGAATATGGTGTGAGCTGCCCTCCTCTTGGATCTATGACTATAACAAACTCCCTTTGCAGTGTAGCTGGCCCCTGACCTGTTGGCCTTGCATACCTAAGTGATAATAGGGCTACATTAAAACTCTGGTGTTCAGCGTCCCATGATTCCCAACAGCTCAGATATGGACACAACTTGTACGTTCACCAACTGATGGATAGAGCCAGGCTTAATGTTGTAAGCCCATAATCACAGCATCCTGGGAGGCTAAAGCAGGAAGATCCCAAGTTCCAGCTCAGATTGGGAAATGTAGTGACTCAGTGAGAACCTGTCTCAAAATTTAAGAAGAAAGGAAAAGGCCTGGGATGGAACTCAGTGTAAAGGCTTGGTTTCAATTCCTAGTACAAAAAATGAACACAGAAAATAGATGGATGAACGGATGGATGGATGGGTGGGAATGGGCAGGTGGGTGGATGGAGAACACAGTACTTAGACACCACAGAGTACTATTTAGTTGAAAAAAAGAATGAAATGTGGGGCACACATTACATTAAGTAAAACAAATCAGGCACAGAAAGACAAATCCTACATAACTTCTATGTGGAATGTAGAAAAGTAGAACTCACAGCAACTGGGAATCCAATGGTGGTTACCAACGGCTGGGGTGAAGGGAAATGAGGGAGATGCTGGTGGAGGGATACAGACTTTAGTTTTAGGTGGGATGAATAAATTGTGGGGATTTACTGTGCAAATAATACCTATGATTAATAACAACACATTGTTTTTGTGGGGTTTTTTGGGTGGGACTGGAGATTGAATTCAGGCCTTTGTGCTTGCCAGGCAAGCACTTATTGTACTGAGCTATCTCCCTAGGCCCTTTTTTTGTTTGGTTTGGCTTTGTTTTGCTTTGGGTTTGTTTGTCTGTTTTGTTTTGAGGTACCAGGGATTGAAGTCAGGACCCTGTGTTGGCCAGGCAGATGCTTATTTTCCACAGCCCAATAACAACACATTGTATATTTGAAAATTGTAAGAACAGTAAATTTTCAGTCTTCAACCATAAAAACTAATACCAGAGCTAAGGCACATGTTAAATGGCTTTGTATGCCCACTGCACAATGTGTGTGTGTGTGTGTGTGTGTGTGTGTGTGTGTGTGTGTCCACATGTCAAGCTGTGCACCATCAACTATCATCCATCCAAGCTGGAAATAAACAAATCCCCCTCGTGCACGGCAGCCTTGTTCTCAGAGCTCTGGAAACTGAGCCCCATTCTCTTTCCTGCAAGGGATCAAACCCACCTCTACCTGAGGACTATCTCTGGTAGTCCTCTGCCTGAGCCTATCTCTTCATCACCAAAATAGAACCGCCCTATTTGTCTCCTTGCATTTCAGCTGGGAGGTGCCACGCAGCCACAGGGCACCATGGCTCCTTCTGGGCCCCTCATCAGCACAGGAAAACACCTCTAGATGGTCCCAAAAGGAGCAAGTCATTTCCCTTGTTCTACAAGCCCATCAAGAAAAGAGGGGCCAGATAGCCTGATAACACGATAGGAGACTAACAAGGTCACTGTTCCCTTCTGCAATGGTTTTAGGGTAAATCCTGAGGGGTTCTGACTGACCTTGTCGGATATATAAGTTACGTTTTTTGTTATATAGGTCTTGCTTATCTTGATCTTAATCATCCAGCAGAAAAGTCTAACCATAAGGTATAAAAAGTAAAGCCATTTTAATACGCTGACCTGTAAAAAGCTCAAGTCAACAGCTTCCGACATTGCCAGTTCTGCTGATAACCCACTATTATGGACTATTGGGCTATACAAACAGCTACTTTCTCTTGGTTCAGTGAGAAGAAAGATGTATACTAA
>PVKN010004245.1:8391-34178 GCA_004027915.1 Capromys pilorides
ACTTAATGTGTGCTAGACTCTCTTCCAGGTATTCCACAATTTACCCAATGGCCTTGAGAAGGAAATGTTACTTAGAGGATACTTCTAACTGGGCATGTTGGCACTTTTTTTTTTTTTTTGTCTTTTTTGAGACAGGGTCTCACTATGCAGTTTAGGCTGGCCTTGAGCTCACTTTTTTTTTTTTTTTTTTAATTGCAGGCTCAGCCTGCCCTGGGGAGTGGGGGTTGGTGCAGCACGTGGGGCCAGGGATCGAACCGCAGTCCCTGTGGCTGCCTAAGCTTTCCTAAGCAGGCGCTTTAGACTGCTGAGCCATCCTGTTGGCCATTGAGCTCACTTTTGTAGCCCAGGCTGGTCTCAAACTCACACTGATCCTCCTGCCTCAGCCTCCCAAGTGCTGGGACTACATGTGTGCGCCACCATGCCCGGCTGGCACATGCTTCTAATCCCAGTCCTCCTCTGGGAGGCTGAGGCAGGAAGATGCCAAGTTCAAGTCCAACTTGGGCAATTTAGTAACTTCACAGGTGTTGTCTCAAAAGAAAACATTAAAAAAAAAGGTCTGAGTAAGCAGCCCAGTGCCAAGGCCCTTGGTTCAATCCCTAGTACCATCGGATGAACAAATGCATGAATGAACACATTAAACATTCACTCTACAAATGAAGAAACAAAAGTGAAGAAGTCACCTATGTACACAGAGCTAGTAGGGGACACAGCTGAGATCTGACCTGTCTGGCCTTTAGTTCACTATGTAGCCCAGGCTGGCCTTGAACTCATGACAATCCAACTCCTGCCTCAGCCTCCCAAGTGCTGGGATTACAGGTGTGCACCCCCCACCCCCACCCTGCCGCCAGAGTCCCCGCGCTGTGAGCCATTACAACCAGGCTGTGAAGGGTGAGCAGGTGCAAAGGTCCTGGGGTTGGATGGTACGTGGAGTGCACCAGGGACGTCAGGAAGGCCTGAGTGAGACCCAGGTTAGTGGGGTGAGGGGGAAGAGGGCGGAGGGGCTGCTGCAGGTGGGGGCTGGGGAGGAGGCTTGGAGGCCCTGGAACCTCTCTGGCTTTTACTCCAAGTGACGTTGAACTGTGGGACGGATAGGACCTACCTTAGGTTTGCAGAGTACTCCTCTGATGCGTGTGAGGGAGCTGATTAAGAAGCAAGTATGGAAGGCTGGCTGTCCCGATAGGAGGGGACTGCAGTGGTCCCTGAGGGTGGTGACGGTGCCTGCCTGCTGGGGCTGGGAGGTGGAGCTGGGTGCAGGAAACTCTAAAGTCCCAGGCATGAGCAGCACCACGCTACGAGTGCTCGGCAAGCTCGGGCACAGCCTCCCGTGGGCAGTGTGAGTGGACTCTGTTTCTGCTCAAGAGGAAACTAAGTCACGGGGGCTGCAGAAGGGAAGGCAGCGGCTGGGAAGAGACGGGAGCGCTGGGCGAGCGTCAGACCGCTCTGATTCTGCCTTCCCCGCCCTTGCTCAGGGCCTCTGCCACTGGTGGCTGAGGAGCAAGTGACAGCTCAAGATCAGTTGAGCTCCTTAAACACCCTCTGCTCAGGGCTGGGCATGGCGGCACCCTCCTGTAATCCCGGCACTTGGGAGGCTGAGGCAGGAGGATCACTGAATTTGAGGCCAGCCTGGGCTACACAGCGAGTTCAAGATCAGCCTAAACTACCCAGTGAGACTTTGTCTCAAAACACAACAGAACCTGTTGCCCGCTTCCTACCCCCTCAGGGTCCTTGCGCACTCTCTCTGCCTCCCCTCGTGCCCTTCAGGACTCCAATGATTAGCAGTGCTCCTTGAGCCTGGGGATGGGACCCCATCCCCAGTCCACTCCACCCCAGTTTATCGCAGGGATCTACTATGGGCCGTGGCAGCACAGTGCACCCTTGCGTCCCAGGGACTTGGGCAGTCGGTGTACAATCACGTAATAGTGGGTTGCAGTTACCAGTGGAGAAAAAGAAACCAGATCATACAGCTTTTAAAATTTAAGGTCTTAGCCTGAACTATATAGCGAGAACCTGTCTCAAACAAATCAAACATACCTCAAAAGTTAAGGTATTAAATCATCCCCCAGTGGTTTCAACTTTTTCTTTTAAGCAAAGGAAGCCTATTTTTACTGGCTCACATGAAACTCAAACATATACAATAGATAAAAGAACTGTTTGCACTGGGGATATAGCTTGTGCTGGGGTGCTGATCTACCATGGCTGAGACCTCAGGTGCCGTTGTCAGCACCACCGAAACAACCAACCAACCAACCAACCGACCAGTTCTATAAAGGGGGGGTGAGTGAGCCACTGGAAGTCCTAAACACCTTGGCCTGGCCTCTAAGAGAGAAGGTTCTGCTGCAGATACAGCTCAGAGGTGCAGTGCCTGCCTGCCAGGTGCCCAAGTCCTGAGTTTGATTCCCAGTACCAAAAAAAGAGTGAAGGTTCTATTCCCTGGGGGCTGGGGTGGCACAAGCCTGTAATCTCAGCTGTCTGGGAGGCTGAGGCAGGAGGTGGCACAGTCTGTGCTACATGGTGAGTTCAAGACCAGCCTGAACTACAAAGCGAGAAATTGTTTCAAAACAAAAATAAATAGGAAACGGAGATAGCTCAGTGAAATAAGTGTTTGCCTGGCAAGCACAAGGTCCTGAGTTCAATCCTCAGTACACACACACATACACATACACACACACACACACACACACACACACGTAAGATGTGTTAAGTATAGGTACCAACTTCCCTTGGTGAATATAATTACTATGTACCACAGACATGGACAAAGAACAAAAACAAAAAATCCCAAGCATGGTGGCACACACCTGTAATCCAGAACTCTGGGAGGCTGAGGCAGGAGAATCACCAGTTCAGGCATGTCATGGGCAATTTAACAACTTTAAAGACCATCTCCGAAAAAAGAAAAGAAATGAAATGAAAATGAAACTAAAAAACAGCTGGGGATATAGCACAGTGACGAAGTCCCAGATACAATTCTCAGTACCATGAAGCAAAAAAAAAAAAAAAAAAAAAAAAAAAAAAAAAAAAAAAAAAAAAAAAAAAAAAAAAAAAAAAAAAAAAAAAAAAAAAAAAGAAAAGAAAAAAGTGAAAGTTCTGGGTTGTGGGGGAGATGTTTGAGATGGGGATGTGGTTGAAGGGCTGGATATCACTTTGCAGGCTTGCAGAAGGGGTCTAGAATAAAGGGTTTCCCTGAGCCCTAAGCAATCCTTTTAAAATTGGCTAATCAGACCATTAAGCCTATTAGGTAATTAACCCCCCAGGGTGCCTTCCCATCCATCATCCTGGCCCCTCCAGAATTCACTTTCTCCCCTGGGCTTTCAGAGGTGTCTTCCCCCCACCCCTCCCCTCAACCTGTCACCGAGGTGACAGGGCTCTTTATCTTGGGAGAGGTGGGGAGGGAATGCTCACTGGTCAGAGGACAACATCCTCTCTCTCTTCAATTTCACTCCCCACATTTTGTCCTCAGTGTTCCCCACTGCACACCAGGGATCAAACCCACGGCATCTGCACTGAGCCCCACCACCTTTTATCAGACAGCAGGGTCTCACTAAAGTACCCAGGCTGGACTCGAACTTGCCATCATCCTTCGGCCTCAGCCTCCTAGAGTGCTGAGATCACTGCTATGTACACCCCTAGCTTTCACTTGAGGGAGGAAGATACAAATTAGGTATTCATCTTCTCTGAATAAGACTGGGGACTCCCTCTCCCCGTTCTTTGCCTCTTCTCTCTCTTGACCTTCTCAAGTCTGAACCGAGAGCTTTCGTATGAAATAGCAGAAGCAACCCTAGACGGAGTGTGAACTGTGTCACCGGCGGAGACGTCTGGCTTTGGGCAAGCTGCCTTGTTCTTTGGGTCTCAGCCCCCCCCCCCACCTCCCCAAAGAGCTAGCGCTGCCTTTCAGGGTGGCTGATTCACTAGAGGATGAAATGTAAAGTCCCTGGCATGATCCCGGGTACAGAGTACTTGAGAAATGTCAGACGCCAACGTTGCTATTATCATTATTTCCCATATCACGGACACAAGAAGAATGTTGGTCACAGTGTCTAGCGCAAAGCGAGTGCTCTATAAATGGGGAAACAACTCTGGAGGCAGGCGAACGAGGGGAGACGCCACTTCTTTCTACCCAGAGCTTTCCTGCTTGGAGGAAGAATGTCTTCCTGCCAATACAAGTGAGATCGCGTCTCTGTTCTCTTACCTCAGCATCTCTCCAACTCCTTTCTTTTTCAGGCTGCCCTGAATTTTGCCCCACCCCCACCCCCTAGCAGGGCTGGCGTGGCATGTGGTACCGGGATCGAACCTTGGTCCCTTGTGCCTGCCTAAGCTTGCCTAAGCAGCTTTCTTTCTTTCTTTCCTTCATGCTTTTGAGACAGGGTCTCGCTATGCAGTTCAGGCTGGCCTTGAACTCACTTTTGTAGCTCAAGCTGGTCTCGAACTCACACCGATCCTCCTGCCTCAGCCTCCCAAGTACTGGGATTACAGGCGTGCGCCACCATGCCTGGCTAAGCAGGTGCTTTAGACTGTGAGTTATGTCGTCGGCCCATGAATTTTGCCCTTCTGAACAAGTCTCTACATTTTTTCCCTCCTTCTTCCCTTCTCTCCAACAGGCCTTTCCTGACCACCCACTACATCCTAGGGCTTGCACTGGCTGGGTGCTGGGCACCCAGGGGAGCACCCTGACAGAGCAGGACAGTTTCCTTTAAATCCCTTTTAGGAACTTTAAAAAAATGAAAATCAAATACTATTGCTACTAGGCACAGGTCTGTAATCACAACACTCAGAGAAACCGAGGCAAGAGGACCACAGGTTGAAACTCAGCCTGGGCAACTTAGCAGTTTAGTGACACCCTGTCTCAAAATGCAAAATAAAAGGGAACATAGTGAGTGCAAAGGCCCTACATTAGGTCTCCAATACTAAAAACAAAAGCATAAAACAAAATAAAAAGAAAGTTGGGCTGGCGAGATAGCTCAGTGGTCTAAAGCACCTGCTTAAGCAACCTCAGGGACCGCGGTTTAATCCCCGGCACCACATGCTGCGCCAGCCCCACCCCCGAGGCAGGCTGAGCTGGCAATAATATAAATAAATAAATAAAGCTAAAAAAAGAGAAAGTACTCCCCAGTACAAAAAAAAATTGCAACTTACAACAACAACAACCATTAAAAACCATTGCTAATAATCAGACTCTGAAAGGCTGGCTATGGCTCTTCTCCCTAAAATACATTAACATAAACTTATAATGGCCAAGAGAGGAAGAAGTCTTGTCCGTGGACCACTACCCCCCCCCCCTTTGTGGGTAGTCCCTGCCATCAGACTAGTGGAAATTTCTGGAGCCTCTTCCTCAGGTGAGTTTGTTTTGGAGAGTGATAGGCTGACCTCCTGCCTCTAGTAACACAGCACTCCAAGTCCCAGAGTCCCTATTCTGACAGTTTGCTTCTAGTCCTTTCTAGAATCTTCTGCACATCCTCTTTGCTTGGGGGGGTGTATCCAAGTCATCACATGAATCCCAACTCTTCTAGGAAGTACCCAGTCCTCTTTATTTCCCAGTGTCCTTTGCAACGAGGGCAGAGCCATGACCTCAGCTGAACCCAGAGTCCCCAGACATCATGCTCCCATCCTGTTTGATCAACCAGGATGGAACTTTCTCTGCTAGGGAGAATTCTTCCTTCTATCTAGACAGACTCTACGTACGAGAACTCCAGGCTCAAAATTAGCTCTTCTCTTGGGGTCCAGGCAGCTCCTCAAACCAACAACAGCAACTAACAAAGTGAAGATGGCAATGTCACCTGCCTTGATGAACCTGTCACCTTTTAGCTGCAATTTCACCTTTTCTACCTTGGAAGAGGGCTGGGCTGTCCCTCCCCTTGCAGCCACCTGGCCTCTGGCCTACTGCTCTTGGTTTTGAAGGCTTCTAAAAACCACCCAACTAACCACCAAAATATTTTTCACACTGAGGATAGCAATGGGTAGCACTAAAATTATGCTTGGAGTACCTGCCATTCTTGTCTTTTAGATTTGTGCTACTTCTAATGTAACTTCAGTTACTGCTGTACTCTCTCTCAAATAAATGATTGGTTTACAAGAGAAAAAATATAGTGAACAGATACAAAAGAAAACTTATCATGTTAATTAAAATAATTACCATAATTGAATCTTCACTCTCATATCCTAGATGAAATTTTACAGATCAAATTCCAAGTTTTTCATTTTACATGTGAGGAAACAATTATCAAACACATTGTAAGACGGCCAAATCAGTGCTTAACAGGTTATGTCAGCTTACATAAGTTATGTGCCTTTTTTTCCTGAACTATAAATTCAGTAAATGTTTATGTATCAGTTAAAAAAAAGTCACCCAACTCCTCTACCATCCATAAATAACGTTCACCTGCTCCAGAGATTTGGGTGCTGGTGAGAGTGGCACGGTTTATGGTCACAGGGTTTACCCTGTCAGAGGCTTGGGTTCCTGAGGGGGTTTCATGTCTAAGGGCACTGAAGTCAGGGTGCTGATGGAGAGGGACTGCACTATGGAGGGAAGGGGAGGCTGGGATGTGAGATTGGTACTGTCACTGGGAGGTCACTGGGGAAAGACAAGAGATGGCGAGGGTGTGGTGTGGAGCGGTGGCTCTGCAAAAGAGGCTGGGATGTGAGGCCTTGATGTCACTGTGTGAACCTGTTTGGCACGAAATGCAGCACGCCTGGACTGTACTTGTAGAAGGCTAAGATGCTGAGGGTCCTGAGGGTGTCTGGCCCTGCATGTTGCAGGAAGGAAGGTGAAGGGTGGAGTTTTCTTGGGGGTGATTCCTAAGTGATGGGTGACAAGAGAATATTCCATTTTTGGATGGTAACAGTCTTCTCTGAGCACATGCCATCTCCCAGGCCTCATGCTATGCACTGTACATTTACAGTCTTATTCAACTCACACAACCACCCTGCAAGGTAAATCTTATTGTGCCCATTTCCCAGATAGGGCGACTGAGGCTCAGAGTAGAGAAAAAAAATTTGCTTGAGGATCCCAGGCCGAGCACATGACAATAATGAGAGAGGAACCTTGAAAGTTCTCACTCGCAGGCTCTTGCCCTGGTGACACCGTCTTTGAGATGTTATAGTATGACCTGGCTGTCATAAGCTGTTTGGGGTGTGGGCTATCTGTGTTTCTGTGTGTGGATTTTTTATTTGCTTTCTCTGTATTTTGGGGGTGACAGAGGTGGGAATACAGTCAGGATCACGGGGCTCACTGGAGTTATAGTTTAAGAGTTATGATCTCTCAGGGGACATTCCTTATTTCTGACTCACCCTGGTGGTGGGGTCCCTAACTGGGGTTTCCACCCACCCTCTTGGCCCATGTCTACCTGCAAGGCCTTGGTGTCTCATCCCCCTCCCCATGGCAAAACCTTGAAGCCAACTGACCAGCCATAGGCTCCTCCATGTCTTCCACTGGCCCCAGGGCCAAGCAGGAGGGACGAGCTAGCACTGAGTGCAAGAGTCTAGGACAGACACCCAGTCTCCTGCACCCCATTTTCCTCGCCTGAGCACGGGGTTCACTGCAGCGCCTGCACACACAATGGAGCCCATCTGGAGCTCAAGCCATGGCTCTGCCTCTTACTAGCTGGCTAACGGCTCTGTGCCTCAATTTTTCATTTGTAAGCTAGCTAACAATAAAACTGTAAAGATGAAATGACCCATGTCAGGCACGTTCCATAATACTAAACATGACACATTTTAGCACCATAAAGGTCAGCTGCTGTGCTAATTTATTATTAGTATTGCATCATAGAGCATTGGGAGAATTGTATGGCATTGCGTGTAAGGCATTAGACAACAATACCGGTAGCTGTTAACACCGCTTTTGTGGTTATTGGTATGTTCCCATTTGGCAGAGGAGACACAGAAGCTAAGAAAAGGGGAGGGGCTGACCCGCAAATCACAGCCATGAAGGTCCATTATTGAAAGGAGCCTTCAATTTTGAAATCGAAGTCTTGTTTACTTCCCTTACCCTCCCTCTGAGTACCTTTATCAAAGCAAGACCATCGCTCTGCATTTTCTGGCCTCAGTTTCCCCCAGGGTACTGTGGAGAGGGAGTGGGAGAAATTTTGGAGGAGGAGACGGTCCCTGAAGGGTTGCCCCAGTTTTGCACTGGTGGCGGTGGCGGGCAGGATAGTTCAGGGTTAGGTATACATGCCCTGGAAGCAGGCAGCCCCGGGGTGAGGTAAATCCCAGCAACCCTCACTTAGGAGCGGTATGACTCTAGGCAAATGGTTTCACTTTGCCAAGCCTCAGTCTTTAGAAAGCAGCTCAGATCATCCCCCTGGAGTGTTGTATTGAGAAATTCCTGCACGTCTCCGAGCCTGCCTTGTAGTAGGTGCCAAGTAGGTGGAGGTGACAGTCATTAGCAACAGCAGCAGCAGCATCACCGTTCTGCTGTGTCGCCGAGCCCTGGATTTGCACCACCTCAGCCCCTGTGCGACGAGGGTGGGACTCCCTCTCTCAAGAAGGAGAGTTGGACAGCCAGGCAGGGCGCAGGGACCTTCCGGGTCCTGATCCTGTCCAACACTAGGAATGGCAGTGGGGCAGGAAGAAGGGAAGGAAGTGGCCGGGACATATTCGTGTGTGTGCTCGGGGTGGGGGTGCAGGAAGAAGGACAGGAAATTCCCTCCCACCCCTCCCCCAACTTCCCTTTCCTCCAATTTCTGCTGGATACCACTGCAGGCATCCAAGGTGTCCCTGATTCCTGTCCCACCTGGCTGGAGGTGAGGAGGCCTGGGATGAGAGGAAGGGACATGGCTCATATTCATGGGGTGGGGGCAGAAGGCCCTCCACTCCAGTCACCTCCAGGGAGCCAGGCAGAGAGGGAAGAGTGACTGTTGGAGGCCATCCTGTCCCATCCGGAGGAAAGGGCAGAGGAAGCTGAGATTTTGGCCAAGGTGACCTCAGGGAGGGGCTTCTCTGCTCTGGGGTCTCCCTCCTTTCAGGAGCTGGAGAGCTGAGCTCTGAGGACCCCTGCCCCAAGACTTGCCTCTTCCTGAGTCACCCACCGGTAAGGCACACACCCCGTATCTCCAGTTTAGCTCTGCTCCTCTGGTACACACACGTCCCTGGGCAGCACACAGTGAGGGCACTTTTTGCCTTACATACTAACCTCCGGGGCATCAAACATTCAGCTACCTGACACACTCACACATGCACACACCTTCCCTCATCTTACACACGCAGACTCATCCTTCCATCTCCAGTCTCTCACACCCAGGCATTTCACACACATGCCTGCTCTTATTACACATATACATACATTTCGGTGTCATATGCACATGTTCCCCTGTCACCAGGGGACCCATCCTTCCTTTTCTTGTTACACACCCATCTATATTTCCCCCACAAACCCTAGCCTTTCTTTTGGTATAAATCCACTTTCTCTGTTGCACACACCCCCTCTGATGTCACTGTTGCACACCTCCATGTGTCACACCCAGCCACTGCCTCTCTGGAGTCACACCCACACCCTTTTCTTGTCACATTCCCTCACCAGCTTCTCCTGGTTCCACCCCACCCCATCCACGCCCGAGTCTCAGCCTCTCTCTCTCTCTCTCTCTCTCTCTCACACACACAGACACACACACACACACAAACACAAACACAGAAGCCCTTTCCCTTGACCCATACAGCTCCTCAAGGCTCACACCCATTTGGCATCCCCACACACCCCTTTTCACGTCGCACACACCCTTACTCATGTGTCACACTCTGCCACAGCCTCCTCCCGGGTCATAAGCACACATGCCTTCTCTAGTCACACATACCCCTTTGAGGGTCTCAAACATCCCTCTCAATCGGCCTTGTTTCTTACACACACACACACCCTGTATCCTGTCATATCTACAATCTCCAATGTCAAGGCCTTAAATGGACCACACACACACACACACACATACACCTGTCCTAGCCTCACACTTTTCGACCCAGCTTTACACACCCACCCTTCTCTCTATGTCACCCAACACACCCACTGGGCCAGTCCCCACGCACAAACCCACCTATGGCCCGCGCAGACCTCCCTTGGGGATAACCCCTGCTCGGGACACCGCCTGGGAAGGAGGCTGGCAAGCTCTGGTCCTCCACAGGCCTCCTCTACGCCTTCCCCTCCCCCGCAGGGTCGGACTGTAAACCCGGGGGACACCCCTGCCCTAAAGGGTCACACCACACCCCCCTCAAGGACACTCAGATACCCGCCTGGGGGGACCCACGGCCCCATCCTGTGGGGCGGCCCCCAACGACACTAACTACCCCCTCCCCCAGCCCCTCTCGTCACAGACAAAGCTCAGGCCCGGGCCGCGGCGAGGCAAGGAGGGGTCGGCGTTAGCCCGCGCTAGCCCCCAGTTTGGATCCGGGGCTCGGGGAGGGCGCTGCCTCCGCCCCCCCCTCGCCTGTGCACCTGCCGCGTGGGGGGAGGATGGAGGATGGCGGCGAGGCCCCCGCCCGCCCCCGCCGCGCCGCAGCCCCCTCGCACCCACCTCCCGTGTTGCTGCGCTTGGTGCAGACCACCTCGGGGGGCGTCTCGAGGGGCCTCTTGCGGGAGTCCGGGGCCTCGGGCTCCATGGGGGGCGCCTGGGGCGGCTGCTGCTGCTGCGGCTGCTGCTGCTGCTGCTGCTGCTGCGGCTGCTGCTGCTGGGGCGGCGGCGGCGGCGGCGGCTGCTGCGGCGGCGGCGACGGCTGCTGGGGAGGCTGGGGCTGCGGCGGCGGCGGGGGCGGCGGCTGCGGGGCCGCGGAGGCCGTGAAGAGGCCGTGCACCGCGCCGGCGGCCATCATCCTCATGGTGGGGGGCGGGGGCGGGGGCGGGGGCGGGGAGGGTGGGGGAGGGGAGGGGAGCGGGAGGGGCGGCGGGAGGGAGCCGGGTCGGGGACTGACAGAGCCCGGAGGGCGGATATACGCAGGGCGGGAGGGTAAGGGGTCTCTCGGATCGACCCAGGCAGCACTGAGGGGTGGGGTCTCCGGATCACCGAGGCCGGGCACTGGCCGTGCCACTCAGGGGGAACGGACCCCTCTTTTCCCTTCTCTGCTTGCCGGGCCCGAGGGCCAAGCCCCCCAGGCCCTGCTCGGGGCGGGGGGGCCGGAGGTCAGCGGCGCAGACAACCCCTAGTGGGGGCCCGGGGAGCGCACCGGGGAGCGACGGGTGCGCGCTGCACCGGCGACGGGGCTGGTGGTGGCTGCTGGCCCAAGCATCTTCTTCCCGGAGGCTCCTACAGTGGCTGGCTCCTCCCACCTGCGCAAGGCCACGCCCCTGTCGGTCATGACCACGCCTCCTTGGCACCTCCATTGGTCCGCCCTTGAAGTCTGGCCCTTGTCCCCCCCCACCTCGGGTTTGCCACGCCCCTCGCGGCGGTAGTGAGCGAGACCCGCTGACTCCCTGGATAGTATAAGGACCCTGAGCTCCTCCATGCCTTTCCCACCCTCTCATCTTTAAAGTACAGTTTCTTGAGCACTTACTATATGCTAGGATTAACTCTTTATGTAAACGCCTCGCAGATGTCATCGTACTTAATCCCTGGGGTAAATGAGACTGTGATATGCTTTTATTCCCATTTTACAGATGAGGAAACTGGACCTCAGGGCCCTGACTTCACTTGGTCAAAATAAGGAATTTCATTTCTTGGTGTCTCCTAACCCAGACAGCAAGACAATTCCCCTTCAGATCTTCCGTCTTGTCCCATGAAGAATGGGCATAAGCAGGTTGCTAGGACTCAGGAGACTGAATTCAGTGACCCTCTGAGCTACCCACAGCGTGTAGCACTAAGGCAGGCTCATGACTGGCCCTCGACTCCTACAACAGTACTTGTGGGCATCTACTATGTGCCAGCACTGCCCCACACATTATTGGCTCTTGCAAAGTATTAACTACCCAGGATGCAAAACCACAGCCTGGCAACATAGTGTGTGTCTTATCTAGCCACGCAGACAGGGAAAATGGATTCGAAGAGAAGGGGCCTCATTTCAGAGCCTGAAGTCTTTGGATGTAGTAGGTTCTCCCTCAGAATGGATCACTGATAATTGTTTGTGTTCTCTGATAGATGAGTTTTCTTCTCCTTAGATTCCTGGTCTCCAAGGAGTCCTTTCCTTCATGGCTTGGCTAGAGAGGCAAGATTAGGCACAGAGGGGGGCGGCGGGGAAATTGTGGCAGCTGGGGGGGTCTATGACGCTGGGGATCTGTTCTACTCCCTCCCCTGCTGTGCTCTCAGGTCCCCAGGATAGGGGGGAGCAGATGGCCTGGGGTGGATAGGGTGGCTGCCCATCTGTCCCCTCCCCCCCATTGTCCCTGGAGCCAAGGGGGATGGGAGGAGGTTGTGGTCCACTGCAGCCTGAATCCTCCCCCTCCATCTTCCTGGAGGGAGCTGAGGAGCCAGTTGCCATGGAGACAGGCAAGAGGCAAGTGGGATACAGGGAGAGACTGAGGTCAGGCTGAGATCTACACCTCAGGCTCTTGGAGTCACATAGACTCCCACCACATAAGTACACCTCTCAACTTCTGTGGAGTTGGGCTTGAAGTTGGCCCTCCAGCTCAGAGTGACACAGGGCTTGCTCCAGGTAAAACAGGTGCACAATCTCAGCACAGTTTCACACAGCCACATGGAAGCAGGGAGGCTCCCAGGCGATAACCGCTGTGCACATATGTGCACACACACGCACACCCCCTCACTGATGGTGCACTTTCAGTAACTGTCATCCAAAAGCACCACATAGGCTTTCACATACACATAGCTGCCTATCAAATAAGGAAGTGGTCCCCTGAGCTGTCCATGTATGTCCTGGGTACACACATTCAGACTCAACAACTCCACATATCTGAGAAGTTATATGTACATGATCAAAGCCATAAGACATGCATAGTCTGTGTTACATAAGAAATACATGTCAGTGATATGAGTTGTATAGACTGACGAGCTGCCTTGATCATGCCTTGTACATGTAAGTTGGATATCACATACATTTAGATATGGTGTTCCCATAACATAACACAATGACTGGACCACCAGAGCCACTCACGGAGATACACATCACACATGGAGAGCTATAGGCTGCTCACTGTCCCCCATCGTGCCTACAGCCCCAGCTCCACCCTCCCCCGCACCGAACCCTCCAATTTGGACACACACAACAGCACAGTCGGTCACGCACTCACACTCACACACAAACACAAACCTCCTCCTAGATATTTTTAAACCTAGGCTAGTTCCGCTGCCATGGCAACCGCCCCAAACCCATCACCATAGCAACTCAACGTCAGCTTTCCAAGCGCCAAATCCTGGGGGATTGCAGGGCCCTAATCAGAGGCCAGCAGAAGGGGCTGCACCCTCTGCTATCATCTGTGCCACCCCAGTGTCACTGTCCCAAAGCTTTCAGGGTAGCGACCACTCTAGCAGGGCAGAGGCCAAGCTGGCACACCACTGGGGTCAGGCTGGAGCAAGGGCAGCACCCACCTGCTCTCTCCTCCTGCCCTCGCCTTTCCTGTACCAAGAGCCGCCTGCACCTGGACGTGCACAGCCTGGACTTGAATCCTCGCTGTGTTATTTACACACTGCGTGCCTTGGGCATGTCCTTACCTTTCCTGAGTCTCATGTTCTTGAATTTGGAAAATATCGCTGTTGGTGCCAGTGCCTCTTAGAGGGCTGCTGTGCCGAGGTAGTGCAAAGCCAAGGCAGATCTACAGCCAAACCCTGACCTTCCCGCTTCCTAGCTGGGCGAACTAGCAAGGGGCTTCCTTCCCTTGCAGCAAAGTGGGGAGCAAATAATAGCACAAGGCTGTTGGAAAGTTTCCCACCCAGGGATGTGATCACTACTCTAAGAACTCTGTGTGTATTCTAACTTATTTAAGTTTCAAGCATGGACATACTGGAAAGTTATGATAATGACCCTTGTTTTTGCCGTCTAAGAAACTGGAGGCCCAGAGACCTCCCTTGGGGTCACATAGCTACAAAGATTTGAAGGATAGGATTTGAACCCAGGCAAAGAAATGCTTGGGCTGCAGAGATAGCTCAGCAGCCTAAGTGCCTGCTTAGGCAAGCACAAGGAACTGGATTCTATCCCTGGTGCCACAGCTGTGCTGGCTCTGCCCTGGGCACGCTGAGCTGGCCACCAAGACCAGGTGTGGTGGCACATGCCTGTATCCCAGCGCTGGGGAGGCTGAAATGGGAGAATCACTATGAGTCTGAGCTGCATAGTGAGACCCTGTACCAAATACATAAAACTAAAAGAAAAAAAAAATGCACATGCTTACCCATTTCTCTCTTTTGCCTCTTAAAGAGGGGAACTTGGAGTAGCAAAGTTGAATGGCAGACCCTTGAAAATACCTTTTAGCTTGTTTTTTGGAACAAAAGATCTCAAGTCTTTAGCCTGAGGAGTAGGGCTTGGAAGGATACTTGTCTGGGGCCGTGGGAGGGTCGGTGAGGTAGTGTCTGTGGCGGGGGCAGGGGCAAGGGGGCTGACCACGGGTTTCGCACTTGCTATTCTTTACAGGTGAGGAGCAGATGGGGGAGCTGGGCCAGCAGGCAGGTGGAGAAGCATCACATGCGCCAGCTTAGGAGGGAGGCTGGCTGGGGCTCAAGCCCCACTCCTGTCTTCCCCAGGCCCATGACCGTAGGCATGGGCTTTCTCCAGTCAGAGCCTTCGCATCACCATGTGTCAAGTGGAATCCTAATCGTGCTTAGGGTGTGGAGAGGAGTCCTCGAGGCTGGGTGAGCAAAAGCATTTGGCATGGAGCTCAGCAGAGAGACAAACCTGAGCTGTAATTAATTTCATCCATCCACTCAGTCCAGGCAGGACTGGGTAGTGCAGGGTTTGCAAGCTTTTCTTACTCACAGTGAGAAACACATTTTGATCATGACGCAATGCAGAAGTTTCATGGAACCATACTTCCCCTGGACCTTATTCTATACCTTTTCTCCACCACAATCTCAAACTCTAACTCTGCTTGTGTCTCCTGTTGAGAAGCGCTAGTTGAAAGCCGGCAAGATTGCAAGACAGACCGAGCACCTGCTTAGGCAAGTGTAGGGACTGGGGTTTGATCCCTGGCACCACAGTCTGCACCAGCCGTGAGTCAGTCACAGAGATCAGGTGTGGTGGCACACACCTGTAATCCCAGTCCGGGGAGGCTGAAAACAAGAGGATCACTACAAGTCTGAGCTGTGTAGTGAGACCCTGTAGCAAATGCATTAAAAAAAAAAGTGCTAGTTGATGCCAGAACCAGCTGTGAAGAGTAGCAGGAAAAACACTGGTGTGGCGTTTGTGAGGCGGAATCCTAGGGTCATTTGAAGCAGAGAATGACTTGAACATCTAAGGGATGCTTGAGGGAAAGGGGTCAGCCTGGGGGCTGGGATGGTGCCAGCTTCTACGCCTGGCTGTCTCAGCAGGGGAAGGGCAGATGGAGAGATGGGATCAGAAGCCAACACACAAAGCGGTGAGCTCCACGAATTACATAGAGGGATAGTGCAAAAATATAGCATTGCACAAACATGAACACCAAAGGCTGGTAACCACTTGGTGACTATTGAGCAAGGACTGTAAGTCGGAAACCGTCCTAAGCACTGGGGATCCAGCAGTGAACAAAACAGACACCAATTCTAAGCTCATGAGCTCACACCCCAGGGAGACAGAAAATGAACAAGCAAAAAAAAAAAGTAAGACATATAGGTAACAGGAAGTCCTGTGGGAAAAATATATCAGGGAAGAGGAGAGAAGAGGTAGAGCATGGGGGTTGAGGGTGGCGGAAGGTTAAACAGGGTGAACAGGGAAGGCCCCGCTGAGGAGGTCAGGTCCGAGTGGAGGCCTGAAGGAGGTGAAGGAGTGGGATATGCAGTCTGTGCATTACATGCAGAGGGCACAGCAGGTGCAAAGGCCCTGAGGTAGGAACACAGCTGGCTGGTGAGTTGGAGGGAAATTCAGGAGTCTGGGAAAACTGAGGAGTGGGGGATGGAGTAATGCAAGGGAAGAGGCCAGAAAGTTAGGCTGGGAACCACATGTGTGGGGCCTGGAGGGCTGCTGTGGACTAAGAGTGGACTCTTAGCTAAGTGGTAGACCTGGAGGGTTTTCTTTTTCTTTCTTTTTTTGTATTACAGCTGGCTCAGCCTGCCCTGGGGGTGGGGCTGGCACAGCATGTGGTGCCAGGGATTGAACCATGGTCCCTGTGGCTGCCTAAGCTTGCCTAAGCAGGCGCTTTAGACTGCTGAACCATCTCACCAGTCCCCCGGGGGGTTTTAAGCAGAGAATATGAGCCGACTGAGGTACTGTCCCAAGATCCTCCTGACTGCAAGTGAAGAATACAGACAGCGTAAGGGGCAGTGACAGAAATAAGAAAGGACCCCAGTCTGGAGGTGACTTGGACCATCTTGGCAAGAGGTGCGCTGGGGCCTGGGAGACAGCTGAGTGGTCTAAGTGCCTGCCTACCAAGAGCGGGGACATGGTTTCGGTGGCTGGCTTGGCGTGCCCAAGCTCATAGGATCCTGGGAGACTATGGTCAGAGAAACTGGAACAACTATGTCTGGTGTACCCATGTAATCCTAATCCCAGAGCTGGGGAGGCTGAGACAGGAGGATCACTACGAGTCTGACCTGTGTAGTGATGATGGGGTTGGGGGAAGAAAGAGAGAGACCAAGACCTTGTCTAGGCCAGGAGGATGGGTAGCAGTGCAGGAGAGAAGACATCCTTGGGGCCCAGGTCTCTCCTGTGATGCTGGGTGCATTATTTATGATCAGCAGAGCCTCAGTTTCTTCATTTCCAAATGAGAGTACTGAGGAAGTCCCCACCTCCAGGGTTCCCATGTGGTCGCTGTATGTCACTGCACGGAATGTGTGCTTCACAAATATTGCTCATCCTAGTCACATCCCGCAGGCTCCTGGACCAGGCACCTCTGGGTCCTGTCCCGGGGTGCAGGGATGGGCTGGAGGAGGAAGCGGCCCAGAGGAGCCTGCCTCCTGCATGCTTGCTCACAGGATCCTGGGAGACCAAGGTCAGAGAAACTGGAGCAGCCGAGTCTCAGCACAGAGAGGCCTTTGGCGTCTTCATTCCTAACAGCCTCTCTGTAGGAAGGGGAAACTGAGGTCCAGAGAGCGTTTAGTCGTGCTCAGGAGCCCACAGTGATTTGGGAGTGGAGCCGGCTGGGCCTAGAATGCTTCCCCAGGTCTCTCGCCTCCCAGGCTGTGTTTCCCACAGCACAGGCTGCCACCTTGGTGATTTTGGCCTCTGACCGAGTCCCCACCCCCACTCCCAGCCGCGACATCTTTCTCTGACTCCCTCCTGTCCCTGGGATCGAGTCCAAACCCTCCTGGTAGCTCAGGCCAGAAACCTTGCTGTTGCCCTTGACGCCACTCACACTGCTGCTGCTGCTGAGGCTGGCCCATTGGGGTGGGCTTTCCGCTTGGCCTTTACCTCCCTGTCCTCCAGCAGGGGGCTGTCACCTTCTGTCCCTCCTTCCTCCATTGTCCGCTTCTGGGCTCGCCTAGACTTTCCAGGCCGCCAGCATTGTCTTCTCAAGGGGAGGTCAGAGAGGACTCGGTGTTGTGTCCAAATAAGTAAAAACTTTTTTATTTTAAAACTTTTTAAAAAAAGTTTTCTTTTTTTTTTTTTTGCAGGACCAGGGTTCAAACTCCCAACCTTGCACTTGCCAGGCAGGCACTTGTGCCACAGAGATATCTCTCCAGCCCCAAAAGTTTTCTTCTTAAACTTTATTCTGCTTTCTTTTTTTGGTAGCATTGGAGACCAAATAGGAGACTCCTGCGTGCTGGACAGGCGCTCTGCTACTGAGCTGCGGCCCACAGCACTTCTCCTCTCGTGTTGTCAGTACTAGGGATTGAACCCAAGATCTTCACACTGAGCTGCCTGCCTCCCTGCTCCCAACTTGTTTTCTTAAATTGAGATAGAATCGCACTAAACGGCCCAGGCCGGATTCAGACTTGGAATCCTCCTGCCTCCACCTGCCTGGTAGCTGGAATTGCAGCCATATGCCACCACTCCTGGCTCATTTTTCTTGTTAATTGGTATAACAGGGGCTGGGGAGATAGCTCAGTAGAATAAGTGCTTGCCTGGCAAGCACAAGGACCTGAGCTCAATCCCCGGTTCCCATTGTACATATTTATAAGATTGTACACCCATTTTTAAGGCTCTAAGTATCAGTTTTGTGATATTTTTACTCCCTGCCAGAGTGGAAAGGGGGCTGTAGTGGTATCTTGCTCCTAGGATTAGGAGGATCCACTATTCATCCTGTATCTGCTCCCCAGCAGGTCTGGCAGCCAAGCCCTGTGGTGCTAACTTGATTATTCCTCGAGAGACACTGTGTGGCCCCTGCTGTTGTTATCACCCTGTTTTACAGGTGATGAGACGAACTCACAAAGGGTTCCACTACAAGAAGCAGAGCAGAGCTGAGCTGAGCTTGGTGGCACATGCCTGTAATCCTCAGGAGGCTGAGGCAGGAGGATCACTGCAAGTTCAAGGCCAGCCTGGGCTACATCATGAGTTGAAGGTCAGCCTAGACTATGTAATGAAACCATGTCTCAAAACACAAAAACAAAAAGAAAAAAGAAAAAAACAGGGGCCGGCGTGATGGTTCAGTGGTCTAAAGAGCCTGCTTAAGAAAGCTCAGGCAACTGCAGAGACTGTGGTTCAATCCCCAGCACCACATGCTGCGCCAGCCCCACCACCAGGGCAGGCTGAGCCAGCCACAAAATAAATAAATAAATAAAAAACAAGCAAACAAATAAATAAAATTAAAAAAGAAAAAAACAAGGGCCAGCAAGATGGTTTAGCGGTCTAAAGTGCCTGCTTAGGAAAGCTCAGGCAACTGTAGGAACTGCAGTTTGATCCCCAGCACCACATGCTTCGCCAGCCCCACTTCCACCCCCACCCCCAGGGTGGGCTGAGCCAGCTGTAATCCAAAAATAAGATCATAATAATAATAATAATAATAATAATAATAATAATTTCCCTAGGGCCAGCGGTATAACTCAGTGGACTAAGTGCTTGGTTACGTAAGCGAAGGGGCCAGGGTTCGGTCCCTGGCACTGCATGCCATGCTGGCCCTGTCCCCAGGCATGCTGAGCCGGTGATAGAGTCCAGGTACAGTAGCGTGCGCCTGTAATCCCAGGACTAGGGAGGCAGAAGGCAGAAGGATCACTACCAATCTGGGTTGTGCAGTAAGACCCTGCACAAAAAAAAAAAAAAAAAAAAAAAAAAAAAAAAAAAAAAAAAAAAAAAAAAAAAAAAAAAAAAAAAAAAAAAAAAAAAAAAAAAAAAAAAAAAAAAGAAAAAAGAAAAAAGAGAAAAGAAAAAAACAACTCAAATGAACACCAACAATAACAAAAACAAGCTACACAACCAAAAAGGTAGCAAAGCTGGAGCTGGGCATGCTGGTACACATATGTAATTCCAGTACTCTGGATGGCTGAGGCAGGAGGATTTCAAATTTGGACCCAGCCTGGATGGCTTAATGATTTAGTGAGAACTTCACTTAAAAAAAAGGAGGGGGTTGGAAAGGTGTGGGAATGCAGCTTCTCGGTGTGAAGATCCTAAATTCATCTCAGTATTTTTTTAAAACCCCAAAACAGAACTGGGATTACGTGTGTGTGTGTGTGTGTGTGTGTGTGTGTGTGTGTGTGTGTTTTGAGTTACTAAATTATCTAAGGCTAGGGGCTGGACAGACAGCTCAGTGGTCTAAGGCCCTGCCTGGCAAGTGCAGGGTCCCAGGTTCAATACCTAGTACAGCATGCCGTGCACGCCCCAGAATAGTGATGTACACCTGTAATCCCAGCACTGGGGAGGCTGAGACAAGAGGATCACTATGAGTTGAAGCTGTGTAGTGAGACCCTATACTGAATAAATACATAAATAAATAAATAAATAAATAAATAAATAGATTAAAAAATAAAATAAATTGCCTAGGCTAGGCCATTCAGGCTGGGCTTGAGCTCACCTTGTAGCACAGGCTGATCTCAAACTTGCAACAACCCTCCTGCCTCAGCCTCCGAAGAGCTAGGACTACAGGTGTGCGCCACCACACCCGGTGATACTGGGCTTATAGGCTTGCATCACCACACCTGGCTAAGAGAGCTGAGATTTGAGTCTGGACTGAAGAGGTCATTGACTGGCTGGCTGTCTCCTAGGCAGGTAGTGCACAGAGCCCCAGGGTTACAAAGTGCTCTCAACTCTCCATGAGGTGACCATCACATTGGACAGGGCAATGCAGAAGGTGTAGGAATTTGCTGATTGGCTCCACAGCTGTCCGAATGATTTGAGCTATTGGGACACGTTGCTGCCCAGGCCGCCCTTGAAACCCAGTGCTGTGGTGCACACCTCTAATCCCAGCACTCAGGAGGCTGAGGAGGGAGGAGCACCTCGAGTTTGAGGCCACCCTGGGCTACACAGTGAACTATATAGTGAAACTTTGTCTAAAACAAACAGAAACACCAGGCAGGTCCTGAACTTCTGGGCTCTAGTGATCCTCCTACCCATCCTGAGTAGCTGGGACTACAGGTGCCGTTGCACCCAGCAGCTAGAGGAATATTTCACAAGCATAATATTGACAGCACTTCATATTTTTGCTTTAAAAAGCAAAAGAAAAACTCCCAAACAAAAAACTGTCTGTAGCTTCCAACACATTTTCCCGTACCTATGACTTACTATAACTTACCTATGACTTACTGTCAGCCTGGCCTCCTGCTGCCGAGATGCACTTAGCCAAGGTTTATGCTGTGCCCTCTGTCCCAGCCTATCTCCTGACCTGGGACATCAGGTGCTCAAGCAAGTCTCTCCCCTCTCCCAGTAGCCCCCCCCCATCATTCTCACTGGCTTAAAAACAGGCTCTCATGGAAGCCTGCCTCAGTAGTTTTCTGTTCAAAGCCCGCCGGCAGGCAGAGGCATCCGCTAATCAGGGTTGGCTTCTGCCTTTGGCTAGATCAGCTCTCAACAGGTTACCAGCGACCTTGGCGTGGCTCCGTTCCACAGGGTGGGGACCTGGCCTCTGTTACTGCAGCACTCTCCCCCTGATGGCCTTGCACTCCTCATTTCTTTCCCCTCTTGGCTTCCAGGAAGCCCCACTGACGAGTTCCCTTCTAGCTCTGAGGTTGATGTCTGTATTTCTCTGCTATCTCTTCTCTATCATCTGGGTCTTCACACATTGGAGGATCTAAGGTCTTGGTCCCCTCCCTCCTTCCCTTCTTCTCCCTTCCCCTCCCTCCTCCCCTTCCTCTCTTCTTTCTTTTCATGGCACTGGAGATTGAACCCATGGCTTTTGCACTGAGCTATATTCCATATATATATATATATATGGAATATATATATTTGGTACAGGATCTTACTACACAGCTTGGACTCATACTGATCCTCCTATCTCAGCCTCCCCAGTGCTGGGATTACTGAGATGTGTCACCACACCCAGTTTTAAAAAATACGTTTTTGGGGCAGGCTCTCAATAAATTGCTGAGTTGCCCAGATTAGGCTAGAACTTGCGATCCTCCCGCCTCAGCCTCCCAGGGTGCTGAGAACAGACATGTACCACCACAACTGGATCCTTTTTTTTTTTTCTTCATTCACTTCTTTGGTGATGGATCCCCAAATCATTCATATTTTCATATTCATTCTTTCTCTAAATTCATGTAAGAATTCAGACTCATGCATTCACCTGTCCTCCTGTCCTCTTAACCTCTAGACTTCCCCTTGGAAATCTTTTCATGCTTCTACCTGTCCAGAACTCCTGTGCTCCCTTGAGGCCGCAATTCATCTAAACTCCATGGTTGGAAATGCTGTTCTGGCAGCTGTTTCAGGAATCAAAAACTTTGGAACCATTTTCTTTCCCTCCCTCCCTCCCTCCCTCCCTTCCTTCTTTGAGACAGGGTCTCAGTATGCAGTTATGCAGTTCAGGCTGGCCTTGTGCTCACTTTTGTAGCCCCCAGGCTGGTCTCGAACTTGCAGAGATCCTTCCAGCTCACCCTCTTGAACACTGGGGTCACAGGTGTGTGCCACCATGCAGGGGCATCCGGGCCGAGACCAAATGGCATGTGTGAGCAGGGATCAAACTTGTGTCCTTGCGCTTGCCAGGTAGGTGCTTGTGCCTCTGAGCTATCTCTCCAGCCCCTGGAACCATTTCTAACTCCTCTCTTTCTCTGCCTCCAGTACCCAGCCCACCAGCAGTCTTGCCAGCTCTGCCTTTAGGAGCTACTCAGATTCTGAGCACTTCTCACCACCTCCTCTGCTGCTACCCTGGAAGAGCCGCCATCATCTCTCATTTGAATATTTAAATATTTTGCTTAAGATTATTAAGATGAATTAATCCATATAACATAAAATTAACCATTTAAAAACATACACATCTGCATTTATTTATTTACTGTCCTTTTGAGACAGGGTCTCACTATGCAGTTGAGGCTGCCCTCGAGTTCACTTTGTAGCCCTGGCTGGTCTGGAGCATACAATGATCCTCCTGCCTCAGCCTCCTGGTGCTGGGATTATGGGTGTGCACCACCACACCCAGCCTCACCAGTCAGCACTTAGTACACTTGCAGTGTTGTTCAATCACCTCTGATTAGTTGGAGAGTGTTTTCCTCCACTAAGATCTCATTTCCACTAAGCAGTGGCTTCCTTTACTCTGCTTTATTTTCTTTGCAGCATTTATCTCCTGAGGTGTATTTATTTGTATGTGAGGGCTTTTTTGTTGTTGTTGTTTTGCTTTATTTTATTATTATTTTTTGACTGGCTCAGGCTGCCTTGATTGTGGGGCTGGGGATCGAACTGCTGTCCCCTGTGCCTGACAGGAATTCTTGCACAGGCACTTTAACCACTGAGCTAAACCAAAAGCCCCCTATTTGTATGTGTTTGGCTGCCTTTATCTAGGCTTCTTTTACTTTGTTCACTAAGTATCTATCTCTAGCATGCAGAAAAGATACCTATAACATAGCAAGTACTTCAATAAGTGCTTGAAGAACTAATGAACTGGATTCATTTCTAGGGGAAGAATGAAATTCTCAGAAGCAGCATGGCCTGTGGGAAGCCATAGAGCTTGTAGGAGGAAGACTCAGGAACCTAATGCACATTTCTCCGACAGCAAAACCCAAGATATTAACAGGGCTGTCTTGAGAACTTTCTGTCCTGGACTTGTAATAACATGGCATGTATGTTGTCATTATTATTATTAGGAAGATCCAACTTACAAGGGCTGGTGAGATAGCTCAGCAGACAGAACACTTGCTTAGGCAGCAAGTGCAGAGACCAGTGTTCGATTCCTGGCACCACATGTTACGCTGGTCTCACCCACAGGCGCGCTGAGCCAGCCACTGAGTTCTGGCATTGTGGCACAGGCCTGTTCCCAGAACTGGGGATGCTGAAAACAGGAGAATCACTACAAGTCCGAGCTGTGTAGTGACACCCTCTACCAAATACATAAAATTTCCTCTGGCACACAACAGATGCTCAGTAAACGCAGGATGACTGGCAAAATTCGGGGCACCTTCAAAGTGAAGCTCATCCATGTTTCAGGGTACCTGAAAGTACAGGCCCTGCCAAGGACCCAAGAAAGACTCTGGTCATATATGTTCCTATAGTCTGATGTTTTGTAAAATTTGCAGAAGGAAGATATTTAAGGTACAATTGGCTAAGACCACCTGTAGTGCTTCTTTGTTACAAATCCTGTTGCCATGGGTGAAGTCAGAGTAGCCTCAAGCATTTACAGGATCTTGACAGAGTTTGGAAAGATATTTTTATGTGGTTAACACACACTGCTTGGTATAGGAATTTTTTAATGCTTTTGTTGTTGTTTTGGTACCTGCCAGGCAGGATCTTATGCTACTGAGCTATCTCCCCAGCCCCAGTACTCTTTTTTTTTTTTTTTTAAGCTTTATTTATTTATTTAAGTTACGACAGCTCAGCCTGCCCTGGGGGTGGGGCTGGTGCAGCATGTGGTGCTGGGGATCGAACCGTGGTCCCTGTGGTTGCCTAAGCTTGCCTAAGCAGGTGCTTTAGACTATGGAGCTATCTTGCCTGACCCCCAGCCCTGGTATTCTTAAACTATCTAACTAGTTTTTCTGGTGCAGGAATGGCTTCCAGAAATAATCCAATAACTAGGTGTGAAGCCCCAGGCTAATTCACCATTGCTATGTCCTTTGGTGGCCACTCTGGAAGCACCTGTGTGAGAGACGTGAGTCAAGAATTGAGTAAACCATGAGGGCCAACCAAGTAGCTCAGTGGATTAAAGTGCCTGCAAGCAAGTGCAAGTGCCGGGAGTTCGATCCCTGGACCTGCGGTGCCCCACCTGAGAGGGTAACTGAGACTGGACGTGGTGGCGCATGCCTGTAATCCCAGCTCTTGGGAGGCTGTAAACAGGTGGACTGCTCTGAGTCCGATCTAGTAGTGAGACCCTGAACACCCTGTAGACCCTTCCCAAAAAATAAAAAATAAATTGAGTACATCGAGTCAGAAGCTAGTCTGCGGAAACCATGTCCAAAAGATAAGGCTAACATAAGACTTTTCCAGAAAAATTTCACATAACATCACCAATTGCTAACTTGGAAACTGAAACTTTTTTTATGAAGAATTAAAAAGGGAGGCTGGGGCTCAGCAGCACAGCACCTGCCTGGCAAGTGCAAGGTCCTGAGTTTGATCCAAGGTACCATTAAAAACAAACAAACAAAAAAGAGCCATTGGCCAAGCTAGAGGCAAGAGGCTTTCTCTTCTTTCTGTGGATATATAATGAAACATGGAAATATGTACGAAGCAAAAAGTAGGCACATCGTGCACTACATTAAAAATACCACATTATCTTTGGTGGTTTTTATAAAACTTTTTAAAAGTCTTAGCTTTTAAAAATATGTACATAAAGAAGAAAAAGATGAACTTTATTAGTTTATATTTCTCCCCACAATCCCTGGCACAGGGGCTAGAACCTAGGGCCTTCACACTGAGTTGCACCCCTAACCCTTTTCTATTCTGAGACAAGGTCTCACAAAGTCACTACATTGCCACAGTGGGCTCAAACCTGAGACCTTATTCTTTAACCTCGCAGAACTCTGGGGGTGCAGGTGTGTGTCACCACGCTCGGCTAATTCATATTCCAAGGAAAGCTTCATGCTCAGAAAATTTTATGTTCCTGCTTTTATACTTTTATAAAATTTTTAATATTTACTTATTGTCTTTTCTATTAATTTTTTTATTTTATTTTTTGGCAGGACTGGGGTTCAAACTCATGACCTTGCACTTGCCAGGCAGGCACTGTGCCATGGAGCTATCTCCCCAGCCCCTTTTTCTATTAATTTTAATAAGAAATAACAATGAGAAAATTTCAAAACATGTTAGTAGTACATTTCCAATAAATGATACAATGCATATTGTTGTTGTCCTCATAGTAGTTATTTAGAGCACAGGATATAGACATGGTAATTTTTCTAATCACTATTGGTACAATAATTTTTTCTCATTGAACTAAGAGAAAGTAGTTGTATACATAGTTCAATATTTCATAATCGTAGTAGGTTATTGGCAGAACTGGCAATGTTGGAAGCTGCTGATTTAAGCCTTTTACAGCTCAGCATACTATTCCAGTTTTACTTTTTATGCCTCCTGGTTAAATTTTCTGCTGGGTGGTTAAGGGCAAGTTAAAGCAAGACCTGTATAACAAAACATGTAACTTTTGCATTTTCCAAGGTCAGTCAAATCCTCTCAGGATTTACCTTGAAACCATGTACAATGTTTTGTAGAACTGTTGTCAGTGTCAGCCATCTGGATGAGTCACGCCCATTGCTTGACTAGTTTGCTTTTATACTTCTATACTTTTAAGG